>DF239753.1:175344-277400 GCA_000507305.1 Breviolum minutum Mf 1.05b.01
CAGGTGTTCCCTTTTCCAAGGGTGATGTGGTGGCAGCAGCTTCTGCTCCCTTTTCCAAGGGTTCTGTCTTGGTGTCGACAGGTGTTCCCTTTTCCAAGGGTGATGTGCTGGCAGCAGCTTCTGTTCCCTTTTCCAAGGGTTCTGTCTTGGTGTCGACAGGTGTTCCCTTTTCCAAGGGTGATGTGCTGGCAGCAGCTTCTGTTCCCTTTTGCAAGGGTGATGTGCTGGCAGCAGCTTCTGTTCCCTTTTCCAAGGGTGCTGGAGGGGCTTCTTCTTTTTCTGCCTCCTTCTTCTTCATTTCCTCCAGCATTTTGGAGAAGGGTCGATCATCCTCTTCAGGGATATCTTGCAATTTTGTTTTGTCCTTTGCCTGGAGCCAGGCTTGCCTGTCCTGCTCCTTCTTTTGCCACACCAGTTTTTTCCCTTTTCCAAGGGTGCTGCTGCTTCTGCCTGAGCCTGCAGAGGTAACAGACCTGGGGCTGGCTGTCACAGACCCTTCAGACCTTTCGTCTGAACAAGGGCTTTGGCTCCTGGTGGGACTGTGCCTGGTCCTCCTCCTCCTTCTCCTCCTTCTTCTGAGGCCACTGCTCCTTGCCCTTTCTTCCCTTTCACAAGGGTCAGAGTGCTCCCTTTCCGACTGCTCCCACTCCAAAAAGTGCTCCCACCAGCCATCATCCCTTTCCCAAGAGTGCTCCCTTTCCCAAGAGTGCTCCCACCAGCCCCTTTGCCAAGGGTTGGACCACCAGCTTTCATCCCTTTGCCAAGGGTTGCTGTCCTGCTGGGCAAGGCTGCTGTTCTGCTGCCCTTCTGGCAGCTCTATTTAGGGAGGTGGTACCCTTCCCTATCTTCTTCCCAGCCTTGTTTCGCCCATCCCTGGAGGCCAGGTCTTTTCTATTCTGCTTCCACATCCATGAGGGATGGGATGCAGAGAGCCTCATGCCTGGCCTCCATTCTTCTTCTCCCTTTTCCAAGGGTTCCTCTTCCACCTCTTCCATGTGTTCATCCCCCTTTTCCAAGGGTTCCCTCTCCACATCTTGCATCTCTGCATCAAGGGCCTGGTCCAACCCTGCTGGCTCTTTGGAGGGCATCATCCCTTTTTCAAGGGTATCCCTTTTTCAAGGGTACCCTTGTCGAAGGGTCGATGAGTTTAGAAGGGTGGTTCCCCTTTTTCTAGGGTGGTGGTTCCCTTTTTCAAGGGAGGTGTTGCCCTTTTTCAAGGGTTGTGTTTAAACCCTTTTTCAAAGGTGTTGTACCAGGAGTTTCGAAAAAAAACCTGGGTCAACAGTTTGTCGAAAGTTAGAAACTTGGAGCTTCAAAAGGGGCTGCAGAGCACACAAACAACTTCCCACAACAAGCTTGTGCAACAATTTTTTCTTCTACTTACCAGAAATCTACACATCTCAACTTCTTCTTCTACTTGCAAGAAATCTACCCATGTCAACTGCTAGACTACAGTCTTGACAACAACACAACTCAAACCCAACTGAAACCCTTACTGCTTTGGATGCATTTTTTTGGCTGACAAATATTGAAGAATCCAAAAGTGTATGTCACCCTTTTCCAAAGGTATTTCCCTTTTTGTTAAAGAAAAGCCTTTGGTGCCTTTTTCCAAAGGTATGTACTTCCAAAGGTTCCCTTTCTCAAGGGTTAAGGAGATCCTTTGGTGGAAAGGTATGTAGGTTCAGCCATGCATGGACATGGCCACAAATCACTGAACAAAATGATTGAAAAAATCAATTCAGATCTATTGATTTTGCAAAATAAATCCTCATGTAAAAATCAATCTAGAAATCAATTTTTTGAAAGCAAAAATCAAACTTAGACTTTTTGATTTTTTCAATAAAAAAATCAATGTCAAAAATCAATTTTTGGGATATGGGAGAATATTGATTCTAATCAATCTACGATGTTCAGGGTTAAGGCAGGGCAGTATCAAGCATGGATCAAACAGCATGACGTGGCAACAGCCCAGCACCTACATCAACTCAGGAGGTCCAGGGCAAAACGAGCCAAGTGTTTGCAAGATGATCAAGCCGCTCACCTCTCACAGCTGGCAGCTCAGCAATTTGACGACTTGTCGGAAGCAAAGGGTACAGAACTATGGAAGAAACTTCGCTTCCAATTGCCGAAATTCCGCAACAAGCTGAAGAAACCGGTGCCGCATCAACAAGCACATGATCAATTTCTGACCCACTTTGCTAACATTGAGGACGCAGCCATTGTCAGTATTTCAGATCTTGAGGTCAAATCACACGACTGCAGCGGAAAAGGAATTCAAGCAGCCATCAGAATTGAGATGACTGCAGTTGATCTTCCTTCCATTTTTGAGCTGGAAGATGCCATCAGAGCAGTGGCATCCAAGAAGTCTTCACTGGGCTCCTTTCCGATTGAGCTCATGAAAGCAGACCCATCGGCAGCTGCGGAAATTCTACTCCCTCTGATGATGGATTTCTTCAGACACTTCCAGCAGCCTATCACGTGGAAGGGAGGCTCATACTATCCACTGTTCAAAGGCAAGGGCAACTACAGTATTCCCAACAACTATAGAGCTATTCTCATTGCCTATGCAGTCCCGAAGCTCTTTCATCGTATTGTCAGGGCTCGCTTGGCGCAAACAGTGGCTCCTCAGCTGATGCCCTTTCAGATTGGAGGGGTTAAAAGGATGTCAGTGCACTTTGCAGTACAATTCCTCAATGCCTTGCGATTGAGAGCTGACATTCTGAAGAAGCCCTCAGCAGTCATTTTCTTCGACTTGCGCAGTGCTTTCTACAGAGCTCAACGATCCACTATTGTTGGCGATGTTCTACAGTACGGGCGAGCAGATGATGAGGATATCACTCTGGATCAGTTGACCCGGAAGCCAGCCCTGGAAGACATGGGGGTTCCTTTGCCGTTGCAGGCTGCAGTTCAGGAGATTTAACACAGTCATTGCATCAGGTCAAGAAAGGAACGACCATGTTATGGAGAGTCAGCGAGGCACCCGACCAGGTGATCCTATTGCTGATCTTGCATTCACTTGCATTATGAGGTCTGTGTTGAAGCAGTTTATGGAGCAAGCAGACAATATCCTACCTTCCCTGGCGGTTGATGAATTGACCCAACCGGTTCCTGCCATCACATGGGTTGACGATGTGGCGATTTTTCTGCAAGCCGACACAGTTGAAGCCTTGGTAGAAAAGGCCACGGAGGCAGTGAAACTGATGCATCAGAAATGTCGAAGTCATGGTTTGGATTTGAACTATGCAAAAGGCAAGACGGAGATCATGTTCAAATTCCATGGAAAAGATGCGGTGCAATGGCGCAAGAAACTTCATCTACAACCCACCATGGATCTTGGATCAGGATATTGGAGCCACATTGAAGTTCCGATCACCACAAAATACACACACCTTGGAGTTGTCCACTCGGCGAAAGCCACGCATGATGCAGAGCTCAACTACCGACTTGGAAGAGCCAGAGCAGCCATGCAAGAATGCATGAAGCCGGTCCTGCGACAAAGGGCTATTCCGGCGCAAACTAGATGGCAGCTGGCGAAAAGTTTGATTCTTTCGAGGCTTTTCTTCGCAGCAGAGTTGTGGCCTACGCTCAGTGCATCTCAAGCGGCAAAGGTGTACAATTTCATGATGAAGATTGCAAGGATAATCTTAAACATGGAAAATTTTGTTGGGATGGACCATTACACCGACCAGCATGTGGAGGCGCACATTCAAATCCCGGCTTTGGCAACCCTGCTTCGAGCTGCAAGGCTAAGGCATTTAGCGCGCATGTGGCATCTTGGACCAGACGCACTTCGTCGTTTGCTGCTTCAGTTAGAAATGGTGGACGGGGATGCATGGATGAGACGAGCATGGGAAGACGTGGCCTGGTTACAACAACGGGTACCCAACTTAAGGCACATGACGGACCCTTTAGTGGATCGTCACCAGTGGGTCATCAGGATGGGATCTTTCAAAGAGTGGTATTCCATGATCGGGCAGGCAGTTCAAGCAGACACGCAGTACCGTCACTACATGGCAAAACATCAGCTATGGAAAGGGCGACTTCAACAGCAGCTTGAACATGTCGGCTTGAAGTTCGAAATGCAACAGCCAGAACCTGAATTCCAACCTCACCAGTGCAATCTGTGTGAGGCCAAGTTTGCAACTTACAAAGCGTTGTCGGTGCACATGTACAAACAGCACCAGCAGCACGCAAGGGAGAGGCAATACATGGAGGGAACAGTGTGTTTGAGCTGCTTGAAAGAATTCCATTCTACGCAGCGCCTCAGACAGCATTTGCAGTGGAAGCCAGATGGGTGTCTACGGCATCTGCAAGAAACTTTGTGGCCATTCCCACACAACGATGTGCCCATCAAAGAGATGTTGCGAACAGCTCACAGGGTTCCCACGTTTCGTTTGGAGGGTCCAGAGATGCTGTCGAGACAGGCATGGATTGAGGCCAAGCCTGACAAGGAATTTCCGCCTCTACCAGAAGCCATCCCGGAACCACCGGGACCTCGTCCTCAGCATGAAGACGAACATGAAGCTCCTTCACAATCCACGGCAGAGATGGTGAAGGATGGAAATTTGGCTCTCCTGGTAGAGGCTGCCCTCACCGAAAAGGCCACATGGGAACCACCTTTGGTGCATTGGTGGAGTACAGCCCCGGCATTTGCTACGCTCAAAGAGTTCGCTACAATCCTACAAGATGATCTGGTACATCGGGTTGACTTCACGTGGTACTATGACATCTTTCAGTGGGTGGAAACCACCCTTGCTGAGCACTTCAGCATTCGGAGGAGGCCCATGGATTGCGAGGAGCCAGCTCGCAATGGACATGCCCACTACAGGAAACAGTCCTCATCTACAGATCCGAAGGTGTCCTACAGCTACACACATGTTGAACGAGCTTTGCCAGGCACTGCGGCCACCCACTACATCCTTTATGCCTATGCAGGACACAGACGTGAGGGAGACATGGTGGAGTGGGCGGAGAAATTCAGTGCCCAGACTGGCTTGCAGATTGCGGTGGTGACATTAGACATAGTCTATCATAGTCAGCTCTGCAATCTTCGAAATCCAGATGCTCAATCCAAGTGGTGTAAGCACATGGAGGAACGGCGCTTCATCGCTGCAATCGGTGCACCACCATGCGAGACATGGTCGGTAGCAAGGATGCAAGCATGGATTCTGCAAGATGGCGGTCCCCCTCCACTACGGACCCGTCAGGAGCCGTGGGGATTGGCCGAACTGTCAGCAAAGCAGCAGGCACAAGTGGACTGCGCCAACGACTTGATGCATATCTGGCTGCTCTTTCTTGTGCTGGCGGTAAAGACCAGAACTCCATGCCTCATGGAACATCCAGCCCCCTCATGGCGCTATGAAGATGCGGCATCTATCTGGAGGACAGCCGAGATGCAGTGGATCAAGATGATTCGCATGGTTGAGGAGGTGCTGGTGATACAGGGGCTGTATGGGGCGGCCTCCACCAAGCCCACATACATGATGGTTTTTGATCTTCCCCACTTTAAAGCCTGTCTGGCGAAGTGGAAGAATCGCTGCACAAATGTGAAGAAATGGATTGCACTTCAGGGGAAAGGAGCAGATGGCTCCTACCTCACTGCACAGGCGAAGGCATACCCTCCACATCTTAATGCGGCAATTTTGGAATCCATCGTTTTGGGGTTGGCAGTCCCTGATGCGGTGAAGATGTCTCCACCTCCGGAGAGCTTTCTCGCTGATGCGAATGCGGTGATTCATGCACAGCAGGTGTCTGGCAATACGCTAGGGCCTGACTACGCACAACATCAGCTATGAGGTGGAACATTGTACAGTTGAATTTACTCGTGCAAGGCGTAAAGCAGACGCTGGGCGCACCGAAAGGAAAAGGTTGAAAGCACCAACTAGAAAAAAAATTATTTGGTTTTCAAGATGATCCTTTTTTTTTGGCGAGGGCCTTTTGCATGCTATCAGAGGCGAACTGTCAACATTTTAGGGAGGGTACCCCCCCGAAAACTAACATGGCAATGAAAAATCACCATTTTTGATAGGAAATACATCTTCAAATGGTCACGTTGGTTTTCCATTGTTATGTTTAGTTGTCCGGGGTGTATTTTTTTTCGGTGATGCATTGACAAGGCAGATTTTTTGCTCAGATTTTTTGACAGTTCCACTTCAGATCCCTGAAAGAAGAGTGAGCACTTGCAGGATCATCCCAGGACTCGGATACGTGGTTCACAACCATGGGTGATAAGTCCCCTCAGGATCGGGTTGTGGGACCCCATGGCCTTTTTATATCTGTTTATCGCTTATAAATGGGGGTGATCCTAGCCACTTAGGAGTCCTGGGATGATCCTCCAAGCAGACAGTGGATTCACAAATTCATCATTGCCAAAATCCGTCGATTCAACAAATCCTCAGGAATTCTTACCATTTTCACCCCTAGAAAACATCAAACCATTCAACACCCCAGAAACATGTGGATAACGATGTGCATACCAAAAAATATACAGATTTTGTACCTGATAGATCCTGGATGATCTTGGATTCCGGTACCAAATAAAGGTGTTTTTTTCACTTGGGGATTCCCGGGTGGCACCCAACATCCCATCCTTCACAAACCATCCGCTTCAGCCATCCATTCCGAAAAAACTCTCCGAATCGCCCCTTCGAGGTTGGAGGGTCAAGCTGTTGGCATCGACTTGGACGTCTTGGAATTTCCGGAACCCGAATTCGTCATGCGACTGCACCTCGGTGTTGTTGTTGTGTTGGGTTTTTTTTTCCTTTTCCGTTGAAAGTTCAAACGAAACAGAACGAAAAAACGGAGGGGGGTGGTTAGTTAGGGGTGGGAGAATGTGGGGAAAATGAACTGAACCAAGCCTTCCATTTTTTTGGGGGGTTTCATGTTCGATTTGTGAGGGTGTACGTTTGGGCAATAGACTTTTGTGTTTTACAAGTTTTTTTTGTGTGTCAAAGGATCTCAATGTAATAGTATATTAAAGGGTATTATGGTATGTTATACTATATAATTTAACGTATATTATATATAGGAGGTTATTCTGCGACATTTGGTGTCATCTCACCTTTAGTAGTATCATCCACGGAAACTGAAGAAGGACATGCACCAAAGAATCATGAAGAAAACATCTGCCATGCGAATGCCTCGGTAGAGTATATATATATATATATGTCCCCTGATGTCGTTTCACATGTTTTTTTCTTTCAGGCTGCGCAACGAAATTTGAAATTTGACAACATGATGTTTTGTTTTCTCGGTACCACATATGCCAAAGGATGCCAAATATGACCCTTCAGCCTGCGTCCTGCGTCCAGGTGTGTTTGTGGCGTGGAAGGTTTGGATGTAACAAAAGATGCCTCAAAAGGTTGCGCGTGGTCTTGCTACAGCGACCACTTGCCACTTGGCAACAACAAAAAACAACCAGCAAACCACCACCACCACCAACAACAAACCAGCAATCAACAACCAGCGACCAACAACCAACAATCGACACCCCACTGTTGCCAGGTAACAGATTCTTGAAAAACCTTCTTGTCCCTGAATTAGGCCTGCTGATATAAGGCCCTGGTATTTCAAAGGGGGGAAACGTGGCATTCGGGGAGTGCACGGTCCCTTAGGGTTCCTATGATCTCCTTGATATCCCACGGTATTCCAAAACGGTACACCGACTTTTCAGGTCGTCTTATGTGATGTTGCAATTGGGTGCTCGGAACTGCCAAACACCGGCCATCAGGAAAGCACCCGGGGGGGGGGGGGGGGCGAGACATTTTCAAAACAAGTTGGCATTTACTTCAACCAAAAAATTGAAACATGAAGTTTGGTTTGTCTTTTTTTTGTTGAGGAAAAAAAAAGGTAGCTCAGCTGAGTTTTTTTTCTTCAAAAAAGGTTTCGGTTAGTCAATTTCGCTCCACTTTTTCTTCCAGATGTCTTGGGATGGGAATTTTTTCAGTTCAGTGGGATGAAGGTTATGGGCGGGGAATCCGGAAGCATTTGGTTGGGTCTTTGCCTCACAGGGAAGTTTTCGAAGAGATTCATCCTAACCATTCATGTTTTTTTAAAGTGGATATGAAATCCTACCTGAACATACTCCCCGGAAAAATTAACATGGCAGTGGAACATCACAATTTTGAATGGGAGCTAGTTATATAAATAAATCATATACTTCTTCAAATGGTTGGTTTTCCATTGTCATGTTAGTTTTCTGGGGTGTACATTCAAAACATCGGCCCTCAACATTTCAACTTTAATAGTTGTTTTGTTCACTCCGATGTTTTCAAGGGACAATTTGGTGTACCCCTAACAGTGTGCCCATACTATCTATTGCGTTCTCTAGGGATTCTTGGGGATTATAACCCATAAATACCCACTATATAGGGCTTATATAGGGATTTTTGATAGGGGTACGTTGGGATCGGGGTACATCCAACTATCCCCCGATTGGAACATCACTTTTTTTTTGCAAACTGCGGTGGTTTGGCAGGAGCCATGAGGACGAAGGGTGGTTCGACCTATTGGTTTACACAGCAGATCAACATGTGACTTGGAGCGGCATTCAAACAGCCAAAAGGATCATCACCCGAAGGAGGTAGAAAGAATACTTACCCATGACTAACCCTGGAAATTTAACGAATAGATACCAACAATGATGAGAGTTGGCAAATGTATCTCCGGCTTCATGATTATATTGCTATGATTTTTAGGTGCCCATCCAGCAATTCTTCAAGTCGATTTTTTGAGATCCTGTTTTTGTCATGTCGTGAATCTCTAAGGGGCCAACCCAACCTCCCCCGACCTGCCAATTGAAAATAAGCCCGGAGGAAATTTGTGGGCCTTATGAAGGGATTATTTTTCCAACCATTGTCAACATATGGGGGTTTCCTAAAATGGTGGGGTTTTCCCTCCAAATCATCCATTAAAAAAATAGGGGTTTTCCATTATTTTCACCATCCATTTTGGAGGCCCGTTTCCACTATTTTTGGAAACACCCATATTGTCCCTTCATATTTGGGGGCCGGTTCCCCTTAAATTCCCATGATGAATTCCCAGGTGAATCTGGAAGTCTTCTGCCAAGACATGACCTACCAAGACGTACCTTGGTCTTCCGCAAAGCGATTTTTTGGGGGCCAACAGCTGGATTCTCCCTGGTGGGCTTGAGGGGTTGGGTTGCGGTAACCCTTGACATATGTCAGCTACACCCTGGAAAATGAACGGCTGGAACACTTTTTGTCATGGAGGTGGTTTGGTTCAGATAGATAATTTTCCTTTGCAAGTGGATGAGTTTTAGGTTCCATGTCATGTTAATTTTCAGGGGTGTAAGCATGTTTTGGAGGAAGGGTAGAAGGTGAATGTGGTTTTCGTTAAAAACAAAATACACACACACACAGACAATTGAAGCCAGAAGATTGTTGTGTGATTTCTGGGGCACATGATAATGAGAGATACATGTCATCATTATATTCTATGCCACCTGAGTATAGCACACTTTGAAATGGATGACATGCAAGCACCGTTTCCGCAGCAATCTTCATAATATTCTATGATGTCAGGGTTGTTGTAGCGACCCCATGGCTGATTAAACATGGGTCCCTTGTTCTAGGAGTCTCAGTTAATGGTTCTTTGGTGGGCTGGTGGTGTGAAGACTATCCTAGGAGACTTGAGATCAGAAGGATTTTAGGCAGGTCAAAAATGCATCAAACATCTCTTGCGCAGGCTCAGCAAATCTTTCCACACACATTTTCTCTCGTACGACTTATACAACCCCATTTTTCAAAAAAAAATAGCGCTCCCCCACTTCCGTTCAGTCTAAAAAAGGGGTCTCAAAATCTGGAAATGTCTGTTGATGCTTCAGAACTGCAGGTTTTTGTTGATAACAACCTGGGGGTTGCCAAAACCCTGTAACAGTGGGTAACTAATCTTTATATATTCATTTTATGAAGGGAGACCTATTAAGCTTCAATATCCACTGATTTTCCAGTGTTTTGGCAGGACCCAATGCATATACAAAGAGATGCAAGATCCACTATTTTCATGATATTTACCAGGAAAGATCGGGATATTTCATAGCAACTTGAGATCTATTTTCCAGTGTCATTGAAATGCCACCCAAATCTACGGCAACATTTCTGAGGGATTTTCCTTTCCATGGTGCATTGTTCGGGTTTTTGTATTTTTGCAGCAAGTTTACCCCGGTAAACATGATGCCTGCTTGGAAAGCTGCGAAGTGGTGACTTTTTGTTCAGGGGCGAGCTGTTGATGGTTCAGAAAATCCCAAGGTCAACCCTGTTTGGATGGTGGTAAAACCCTGGTAAATTTCATGGGATTTCAACTACCAACCTCCCTCAACTGGTGAGTTGGGACCCGGATTTCGAAAAACCACCCTGGTTGGTAACCTTAAAACTGTCAGGGTTGCCAAGTTTTCCCCCTGTTTTAACCCCATCCTTTTGTGACCAAAAAACTGAGGTGCGCTTGGGTTCAGTGGAGGGTTTGACGGTGCAGAAGTTGGTGCAACGGCCCCAGGAGAAATGGCCACTACGAAGGCCCTGTTTGATCGTGAAAAGTCCTGGTTGTTTTCTCCGTGTTTTGGTGGAGGTTTTTTGAAAAGCTTGAAGAATTCGAGTTGAAGAATTTCACCCGTTTTTTTTTTCTCTGGCTAAGTATAGCTGAATCGTGATGTTCGCGATTTTTTTTCCCAGCCTGGATGGACTGTTTTCCCCCGAAAACTAACGCATGTCCCCTAAAAAGGGACTATTTCAGTAGGGAATACATCTGAACCAACCATTGATTTTCATGGGAAATTCGTTAGTTTTCAGGGGAGTAAATCTTCCGAGCACAGGATCGCAACTGGCCTGGGGGTTGAGCTTCTTTTAGTTTTTTTTTTGGACAGGACAGGGGTGGAGGGGTGAACTTGCATCTACTTGGGGAGGATCATCCCACAATGAAGTAAGTAGGTAAGATCACCCGGAAATTTATAAGCCATAGAAAAGGCCATTTGAACGGCAGTTAGAAAAACTTACGATCACCATGCTTATTAACCACTTAGGAGTCCTAAAATGATCCACCAAACATTTAGGATTCCAGTGGCAAATAAAGGTTTGTAGGTATGAGTCTGAACTCAGGGAAAGTCTGGGGTAGTTAAAAATAAGTATTTTTTGTGAAGAAAGTGTACCAGAAAGTGTACCAATTTATAGGGATTTCCGATCCTAAAAATGTAAGAATCTTGGTGGTGATTCGAATCTTGAGGGTAGATCCAAGCCGGAACAAAAAAAGCATCCTCCGCAAACAAGGGTGAAGTAAACTAGGTGATGGTTTCATTTTTATTCGGTTAGAAAAAGGAGGAAGGTTCCCATTTTGACGAATGGTTTTGAAATGGATTTGCAACTAACCACCTCCTAGTAGAGGTTCTTTTTGTTGATGATGTAACCAAAAAGGTGAACTTTTCATACAGGTAAATTCTCCTCCCTCCTCGTGAAGTCCAGGGTTGGTGAATTGTGTTAAATGATTGGACCTTCTGGTGCTGGTAAAAACAGGTAGATAGAATCAAAGTCACCCAAGTGGCAGGGACTCACCACTTGTATACTGTGTCCAAAAACACTCAGTGTATGGTATAGTTCCCTACATTCATTTACCACCAAAAACTTACCCAAATGTAGGTAAATATGTTATAGATTGAGCATCTGGGGGTGTGTATTCCCATATGCTTCTCATTTCGCATATGTTGAAAACACGGAGGTCTCCGGGATCCAATGTTCATCCCTAAGTGGCCAGGAATGGTGATGATGATCCTGTGGACTCCATGTCTGTGGAACTGACCCCTGGCGCAACAAAAAATGACTGGATTTCATGGCTGGTCAACCTTATACAGGGTTTATGAAAGCCATTTCTAAGAAATCTCCAACATACCCCTGGAACATACCCCAGACCCTCAACTACCTGTTTATGAAGGAAATCCTTTCATATTTTTGGAATACCTTGGGTATGTTCCTTTCGGGGTCTGTTGGGATTTTCTTAGACCATTGGTTTCCCTGAATACGGCCGGCTATTGAACCCTTTTTTTTCTGGTGGGGTAGTGGTTCCCCAAATCTTCAAAAAAATTCACCCCTTTGGTCTTGGGAGATGATCCCAATTTGACGAGCATACAGCATACTCTTCAAATGGGTGGGGAAAAAAAACACCAGCGAGTGACGTGGACCGAAATCTTTTTCAAGGATTTTGGTGGCTTTTTTTTTTTTTAAACAATTGAAGCCTGGCTGGGGTGAAATTTGGAAATTTTTGAGTAGGTCTGGTTGTTTCCATGGGAAATGGCAGGATGGTCATTTGCCCAAACAGTTGGAGTTCACACACGCAGATCTACAAACGAAGCTAGCCAACTGGGAGTACCCCAGGGCCACGTACCCCCGCGCCAAGAGATAGGCAGTTGAAAAAACCGTGGTTCATAGGCCCGGCTATTTCTGGGGAACTGAGCCGTGGCCCGGGGGTAGTGGGGTAGGTTGACCAGCCATACTCCAAAAATCCAAGCTTTGAGCTTGGGGAGGTTGGGATTTTCGGCACCTAAAAAAATAGAAGACTCCTGGTGGTGACGAGGGCAGAGACCCTGTGGGTGAAGCCCAGTTATTGATGAAGTAGCTTGTTTTGTGGGCGTGGTGGGGCAAGATGGAAGGAACATCTCCATGCAACTATTGATGGATCTCAAAAATTGAACAAACATCGGCGATCACCACCAGCAAAAAAGCGTGAACGGAACCTGGAAAATATTTAGGCATAAACTACATCATTGAAAAAGGCGACAAAGCACTGGGTTTATCAATCTCACCGCCCAGTATCTCCCATACGGTGGATGGTTCAGACATTTCAAACAACCACCTGGGATGTATAAAACCCTGCAAAAAATGGGATCTGGTGCAGGATTTCTTCCATCAACAGACAAACCTCCTGCGATTCATGTGACCACCAAGGTCCAGTTTCTCAGATCCACGCGTTACATATTGTTGGGTTACAAATCATTTCCTGCTTATCAGATCCTTCCTCCATTTCCATGCGCTGGCACTGCCCCATCCTTGCTTGCGAAACTTGTGGGTTTGCTTTTGTCCTCTCCTCAGTTTGATAGGACTCATTTGAAGCACTTCAAATCGAGAAAGTTGAGTCTCAAGTTTGAAGACTTTTCCAAGCACCAGCCCAAACCCCAACCTTTGGAGCGCGATGATGCACATGACTCGGGCGCTCTTGTCCAAGTGCAATTCCCTTTGTGTTGTTGGTCCGATTGGGGTTGGTCTCTTCACTGCTAGGGTCTTGGGGGGTGCAGGGCCATTGGCCATTGCCGGAGGAACTGTAGCAGGCACGGTCACTTCTTACTACACTACGGGTCCTCCCAAGTGCTATTGGTGCGGCAAGATATTCGAGCAAGACAACAACGGCAACGAACAGTTCGGCGGCTTTCAGCAGTTCATCTCGCAGGCAAGCAGCGAGGGGATGTACTTTGTAGAGGGCGATGGCTTCCTTATGGTTTGTCACAGAAAGCAGCCTAGGGGCAGGTGACCTTCATTTTATACGTCCAGCCGGTTGACGGCCCAGATGCATGACCCACTGCCAAAGCTCATTGAACTCGACTCCTGACCAGGAGGAGGTCGAGCATTTGATTTGCTTTTGAAGCATTGTTGATTGTTCGGAAAATGGGCGAAAGCCAGATGTGGCATTCACCACTATGTGACAATGTCACTATAGCAAGATGTACCACCATGTACTCCATACATCATCAAGAATTTCAGGTACCTAATTAAAGTGGAGGTACTGAACCTTGTAGGGCCATTTTGGGGATGGATTTTCCCTTACATAAGCCGTACATACAGCTTATACAGGTAAGTACCTCCATTTTAGGTACCTGAAATGTTTGGGGACTACAAGTGACGTCACTAAAAGTTGAACATTTTGCTAAGATTGAAAACAAAAACCATGGCACCAAAACCCTCGTTCGATTTGACATTGCTTTCGAGTCAGCTCGGCACATCTCATTTGCCATAGCATGTCTGTGAATTTTCATCTTGATTTGTTTGTTGAGGAGTGCCAAATTTTTCTTCCTCTCTCCGCCTGGACCCCAGTGGCAAAACGCAAAACGACATTTTTCATCGCTGCGTTTCGTCGCTTTTTTGGATGGGTGCAGTTGCAGGCAACTTTGACGAAATAGGGATTTTTTGCAATTTAAGCAGTAACCAAAACCCAGGTTCTTTGCTGTATATAGGGGATTATACTACCCAGTTATATGGGGATTATAACAAGCTATTCCAAGGATCCCTTTTAATCAACCAGGATTCAGTGTAATGTCACTGGTGGATTTTGAACGCTGCTCATTTGTCAAAGGTCTTCGCCTCTATCTCTAATGAACCATGACCAACGAAAAAATGACATCAGAAGACCTCCAGAAGTGACCAACAAACCTGTGAAATCCTTAACTTGTGCTTGGATTTGTTTATATAAGGTGACTTTTTGCTTTCTACCGTGGTAAGATTCACCATGAAACAACCATTTGGCCATTTGGGGATTATTTCTTCGTTTTTTTCCAATTCAACCACCAAATAGTCGCAAATCTAAACTAACCCACCCAACGCTGGCGTGCTCCTGCGACTGCGACGGCCAAGGAGCTCCGAGTTCGTTCCTGCGGGCAAAGGCAATGCACAAACACAGGCGTTTCTCTTCGTCCATCTCAGGCGGGTCGGGCTCCGGCCGACTCCACACACCCAAATGAAAAAAACCGACGACGACATAAAACGCCGAGGTCCAGAAGGGTGTTTTTTTTTAAAGAAGGAAGGGGTTGCTGAGAAAACTCAGTTTTTTCTAAAAAGAGTGTTTTTGCACATTGAAAAAATAGGGGTCATCTTCTTTTTTTCATAAATGATGGTAGGGTTGGGGTTTCCTAAAAGGCCAGTTTTTGTAGGGGAAGTATCAGCAGCAACTCAAATGTTTTTTATTTTCACCCCGATCCTTGGGGAAAAGATCTAATTTGATCAATATTTTTCAGATGGGTTGAAACCACCAACTATAGATAATAAGGCCGGCTATTTCTTGGGGGGGGTTCGTGATCGGGAGGGGGTAGGTTGACTAGCCACAATGGAACGCTTGTTTTCAACGATGACTCAACCGCACCCTCTCGACTTTTTCCAAGCAAAATCTACGGAAATTTGTCCAACAAAAAAATCCAAAGTATGGAACAATCACCACAAAAAAAAACCAAGACCAGGTGATTCAAAGTGCCCTTTTCATACCAAAAAGTTGGAGGTCACCAACAACCCCTTGAAAGGCTCACTTAACCATCCCAAGGGTCACTTAACCATCCCAAAAAGGGCACAAAGAATTGCCAGGGACTTATCTGCTACTACACGTCTTTTTGATTGGACTTTTGTTTTAAAAGACAAAAATCCAGTGAATGCACCAACCTCCACCCACCCCCCCAAAAAAATAACAAAAACACCTCAACTAGCAACACAAGTTGCTGGCTGGTGAACGAAGCTAGGAGTTGTCGTGGCATCAAAGAGGATTTTTGTGAAGGTGCCAGGCGGGACGTGGGTGTTTGTGATGGTGACGACCGTGGTGTGTGTGATTCTGTCGGGAAAAAAGAGGATGATGAAATAAATCATGACATAAGGATCCCTATTAACTATGAACCAACCAGTATAATCTGGGTGGTGGTTTAGAATATTTGGTTGAATTTTTGCACCCCTACGAAAAACCCATAAAAGGTGATTTGTTGGAGATGATCTGTCGGGTTTTTTTGGGGTTTCCCCGGAAGACTAGAAACCGTGCAATAGTTTTCATTTTTTACCCCGATATTTGGGGAAATGATTTTTGCCAATTTGACGAATTTGCATATTTTTTCAGATGGCCTTGGGGAAAAACAACCACCCAACTGTTGAAGAGGTTTTCTTGGAGTCGTCTTTTAGATTGTGTTAGTACCCTAGGGATCCCTGGATGTATGTCCTAACAATCAGGGTAGATTTTTGATCCAATCCGACCGATCCGGGATGGGATTGGGGTCCATGAATCGGGACCAGGGAGGGGTCTGCCTTTTTGGGATGGTGAAAACGTGACCCTTTCAAAAGGGTTACAGAAGTGACCTCCAAATCAGGGGTCTTGTTAAGGTCACTTGGGTTTTGAACCTGCTGGGATTTTTTTGGGGTGGAATTTCTATAATTGTTGTGGGGATGTGATGGTTGGAATTTCAAATTGGTTAAAGATTGAGAATAGAATTTGAAAATTTGTGTGTTTTTTTTTGCAATCATGGAATTGGGACATGGGGTGAGGTGGAAAGTCAGACATCCTCATTTGTCACTGGAATTCTGGGTGGGGGCTGGTTGTTTAGGTGCAGTTTGTGAGTATACCTCGTACCAAACAACAGCAGTCTTTTGTCAGTTAGCTGAGGTGCTTGGCAAAAATGACTCACCCCCAAAACTTATGGCAACGTTTGTCCACATCCTGGCAGGTATAGAATTAAAACAAGTATTAAAATAAAGCAATCATTGCACTGTTTGCTGGCATATAGTGAAAGGGTCCCGGAACCCCACAAAAAAAATACACTCTGGCAAACTAACATAGCTGGCTGGGAAATGGACCATGAATGAAGATGTATTTCCATGTATTTCCTACATAAAATGTGGAGTTTCCATTGCCATGTTAGTTTACTGGAGGGTAAGAATCCCCTTATGGTCACTATTACTGGGTAGACGGGGGTGAGTCCCAACACCAGATGTTTGACAGGCTTCCTTTTTTTGGAAACATAAAAAGCATCTACCAGGTGATTCAAGCCGTGACCATTTTATTCCCCAGTTGGAGGTCACTTAACCTTAACCTGTAAAAGGGTCACGTTTTCACCATCCCAAAAAGGTCACCAGCAGAGTTGCCAGGTACGGAATCTGCCAGTTTTTTTCCGGGTCACGTTTTTCTTGCGGAGCCCCGTGAGGATACGCTTCAAGTTGGGCGATGAAGATGTGCTGAGTCACTTGGCGAGGATGGGACTTTGGGACTTTGGGACGTTAAACAAAAAGCAAAGAAGAAATCCAATTGGTAAAATCACCTAGAACCCACATGAGCCACGAAAAAAACCCTGGTTGTTTAGGTTATATAAAGGGGATTATACTACCCAATTATATAGGGATTATAACAAACCATTATAAGGATCCCTATTAACCAACCAGTATAATGGAAAGTAGTAAGGGTTTTTTTCGTGGCTCAAATGACCCTTGTTTTGATAGGAAAAGGCCTTGTTTGGGGTTGGTTGACCTTCAAACATAGAGGTCATTGGGGCTCTAGGCATGCACTGGGAAAATTTCGTCATAGGAAATTTTGGCTGCAAAAAGCCCACATAAAAAAAAAATCCGAACTATGTCTATTGTGGTCCGCGACATGTGTATGTTGCAGACTGCAATCGATGACCTAATAACCCCCAAGGTTTTTTAAAACCAATTCCAGTTGGATTATCACCTTGCTAGCCATTGGTATTTCTTGTCAGGGAGCAACAATCTCCCCCGTTTTTATATCGTCCTTAGTGAGTCGAATTCGAGGCTCAAGGGGGGTGAAACGCGTGTAGTTGTTTTTGGGTAGTATATGTACGGTCGACCATATTTTCAATACGAAAACATCAATTTTTTCTACACATGGATTTTCCATGGTCATGCTTGATGATCATTTTAGGGCTGGGTTTTGCTTTTTTTTTGTCGCCATCCTATTGCAGCCCTGAACAGTTAGAATTTGTAAAACCCAACCCTCAACCCTTCAGATCAACGGCTCGCCATGACCACTGAACATGCACAGTCCCATTAGTTTTCCGTCGGTTTTTCCGGTGAAACTGCAATCGTTTCACGACAAAAACCCTTGGTATGACATGGCCGATGATATGTGTAACCCGCTTGTCTGAGTGCGACTTGAGAATGACTATATAGTACAAGTAGTTGAAAAACAACCCATATATTTCGTAAAGTTAGTTGGGTGTCACTGACCATTTTTGGGTCAACATTGGGAGGCCCCTCCGTCTCTTGGAAATCGTCTTACTGGGAGGATCAATAAGTGGTTCGCAACCCCAATTTATGGAAAGGCCATTTGGAAGGGGAATAGCGCCACTTAGGGGACTTACGATAACCATAGTTATTAACCCTTACTAAATGGGATGATCCTCCAAGTACTTCATCCAAGTAACACCCCTCCCCAACACTTGTAAATGGGGGTGATCCTACCTACTTACTTCATCCTGGGATGATCCTCCAAGTAGAGGCCTCCCTTGAACTTAAAAACGTGAGGTAAGTCGTCCTTTTATCATCCCATGGTGGATGATACAGCCATTGCCACACCCACGCAGAAGATGGCAACTGGGATACCCGGAGAAGATGACTTGAGGAAACAGGGCCCCTGGTTGTTTAGGGTTTATAGGGGATTACACTCCAGTAAATTGACATAGCTGCTGGCTGGAAAATGGACCATGAATAAAGATATGTTTCCAGATTTCCTACATAAAATGAAGAATTTTCCATTGCCATGTTAGTTTACAGGATGGTGTTCGGTATACTAGCCAGCAAACCGCGAAATAAGGATCCCTTATGAAACAACCAGGATTCAATGGAAAGTAAGGCCGTTTTCTTTTTTTTCGTGGCTCACTTGCCCTGGCAGTTTTATGTTTGTGACGTGGTTACGTGGTGGTGATAGTGGATGGATGGCAGTAAGGCATCGAAGCTACAAACTTGAGATAGTTTGGTTTCTGGAACCCAAACAGAGCAAGGATTGAGAGATGATGGGTGAAACAATCATCTGCAGTGCCATGATTTGAAATCATCCAAACGGAAAAACATACTTGCCAGCTGCAAGAAAACCACCTCCATTGTAATGATGTGGAATCATCGAAATCAAAACAACACGACTTGTGAATCTGTGAATGGTTGCAAGAGCACCCTTCTTCCCCTCCAAACTTACATGTTTTGAACATGTACCTTAAGGATCCTTAAGGTAAAAGATAGATGCCGCAGATAGCAAAAGGTAGATTAGTAGAGAATCCATATAAACCAATATGTAGGGACTCTGCCATGTACTTTTCCATTACTGTATGTGGGACCTTTTTTTTTTTTCCTGTGGGCGAAAAATTGGCAGTTCAGCACGTGCCACTGTAACTGAAGGCATAAAAAAAGCATTACACATTGCCGCTCATTGGCGGAAGCGAACCATTCGGAGGATCAACCATATATATATATATACATATATATATTATATATATATATATTATATAACACATATTTGCAGGTCATTAGAGCCATTCAAAAAAGGGTTGCCTATTTAGTTGACATAGGGGGCTTTATAATATGCCATTCAAATGATCCCTATTAGGATGTCATGGGATGGGATACTTCAATTGATTCTGTTTTGAAATCCAGCTGCATCATTTTGAGGTTGAGAGTTTGTCCCCAACCTCAAATATTTTTTATTTTCACCCCGAAATTTGGGGAAATGATCCATTTTGACGAGCATATTTTTCAGATGGGTGGTTCAACCACCAACTAGAAAAACACTTCTGATCGACCAACAAAAAACGGAGCTGACTCAGCTCGATGGCTCGAAAAAAACGCCGCTAAAAGGTGGAACATCTTTGGGAAACTTCTGACCTTCCTGAGAAGGTTCTGATGGGATTTTTGGATGTTTTTTTTTGTTGGGATGTATTTTGTTGGGCCGCAAAAGAATTGGGAAGCAACAATCATATTTCCGAAAAAGAAAGTAAGATCTATTGTTGTGGGGAGATTGGGCAGGTGTCTGCTAAATATATGATACATGTCTGAAAAGTTCATTCACATTCTTCTAGGTGGTGGTTTCATTTTTTTCTTTTCATCCCTATTTGGGGAAGATTCCCATTTTGACTACTATTTTTCAAATTGGTTGAAACCACCAACTAGTCTTCGCCTAGGGTGAACTTAGCACGTAAGAACACAAGCAAAACATCGAAGTGGTTCGTTCAAGGGAAAAATTGCAAGTTGCTGACCATCATGGCATACGAAACGACGACATGGATATCATTTGAACAATGGACACCACTCTAATTGGTTGGGTTAGTGGATCATACAACCCTGTTCGGTAGTACCTGAATCCATGAACTTTTCAGCCAGGATTTCATGGAGTCCTAGATTCCGTGGGTTTGTTGGTTGATCATTTTGATCTAGGTGGTGGCAACTCAAAGATGTTTGGAATTTTCACCCGGATCCTTGGGGAAACAATCCAATTTGACGAGCATATTTTTTCCAAATGGCTTGGTTCAACCACCAACTAGATGGGATGTGAAGATTTCCTTGTCAAGGTTTACTAGTTGAGGATTTGTGCATCACTGATCTGCAACACCGGTGGATTGGGATGAAGTATGATTCCCTTGATGGCATACTGTTGCAGACAATTTTGTGTGCGATTTGCCTGAAAACTTGACTAGGTGGTGGTTTCAAATATGTTTCATTTCCAGCTCTATTTGGGGAAGATGAACCCATTTTGACGAGCATATTTTTCAGATGGGTTGGTTCAACCACCAACTCGTTGATGTTTTTTGTGTTTTTTCCCGGGAACGCGCTTGGTACCCTTTTTCCCCGGGAAAAAACTCCCCCTGATCCTCATCCAGGAGATCATGAAGTCCATCGTGGAAATCACGGGACTTTCTCCAGATGCTCGGCAGTCAAAAGTGTCGTTCACGAAAAGCTGCGTGAATGACATGAACTACCGTTAAATCGTTCAGAAATACGGCGGCTAAACCAGCTGATATGGTAAATATCCCACGGTCAATATCTTTATTGTTGATATGGTATGGGGGTTGGTAGAAAGGTTGAACTACACCCTCGAAAATGACATGGAACTTAAAAATAAAGAACTACTGTAACCAGACAAACTTTTGGAAGCTGCTAACAGATGGTTGGTGAATTTTTATTTGTGAACTACTGCTGATGGTTCAGAAATCCGGCTTACCAGTTGAGGGAAAGGTAGTTTTAATGGAAAGTATCCCCTGGGCTTCCACCACCATTAAAATAATGTTTTTTCCCCAATTTCGATGATTAAAACCCTTAGGGTTATACGCAATGGTGGTTATATGAAAACACCCATTGTTTTAATGGTGGGAAAGGAATCCCAGGGTATCCGGCCGTTTTTTTTTTGAAGGTGAGCGGCTCACATGAGGTGATGAGATGCCAATGCTGCAGTATGGATATGGACCTCTGGGACCTCCAAATTCTCAAAGAAACAACTGGCATGGGGGTCATTTTAAATGCCACCTGAGCAATGAAAAAAGGGACCGTTTAAACGGTTGTTTAGGGGATTTCTTGGGGATGAAATTTTCCTACCCAGTTATACTAGGGATTATTTCATAAACCATGACATAAGGATCCAGGATCCCTATATAAACAACCAGGATGACTCATGGAAAGTACACCCTGGAAGATTAACATGGAACCTACTAATCAACCATTTAGAAAGGAAAATGATCTTCCAAACCTCTATGATTATGTTCCATGTTAATCTTCCAGGGTGTAGGAGGTTTTTTTTGCGTGGCTCACAACCTCTTTTGGGGGTGATCGAAGTTGATGGTATATAAATGTATGGTAAGTTTGATGGAAAATGCCCGAGCATCAAGGGTGCATAAAGTTTGGGGTTGGTGGTGGCAACTCAAATATTTTATATTTTCACCCCTACCTGTACCTGGGGAAATGATCCATTTTGACGAGCATATTTTTCAAATGGGTTGGTTCAACCACCACCAACTAGTTTGGGGTTGGTAATGATGACTGGACACACTGTTAAACTCGGTTTTTCTGGAGGTCCGTTTTTTTTTTCTCGGATAAAAAGTCGCCATTTTATTTGTTACGGGACTGGATACCCTCTTGCGAACTAAGATATCACCTCCCAAGGCACTTTTGAGACGATGATTTTCCTTTTCCAAAGGTAGGATATGTGAGTTTTTCTCGGGGGTAGATCTGGATCCACTTGGATCAACCTCTTCAACATCTCAGGAAGAGGTCTCCTCCATTGTGTATTCACGCCCGACCTTTACCATGCGCTGGGGGCAGTTTGTGGCCATCAGCTCCTCGAGCTGTAAAAGAATGTTGCACCATAGTGCCACGAGGAAGATTATAGGAATCTAAGGGTACCCGCCCCAATGCCACCGCCCACCAAGAAGTAAGGGATTACTAACGGATAATGGTGGTTAATAAATCATGACGGTTAATCAACCGTTAATAAGGCCTTATTTCTTGGGGGGGTGGCATTGGGGGTACCCTTAGATTCCCATGAGAAGAACAACACATTTTTTTGTTGTTGTTGATGGTGTTTGTTTGCTGGCTGGTTGATGGTAGAATTGGTCGAAATTCACGAGATCCAACTCTTCAATTTACCGGCATGTCTCGTGCTTGTTTTTTTTTGGGGTTTGGTGGCATCCGGGGCCATGATTTCAGTGATGGTTCACTTACCTTTCTGAGTGATTCTTCATTTTTAGTTCCCGGTTAGGATGGTTTGCCAACCTTTTTTTTTGGGGGGGAGATGAAGAGCATGAATGGAAGTTGCTCGCGACCTAAAATTACACCCGCAAAAAACCTAACATGGGAACACCCGAAAAGTGGTGATTTGGTAGTTTTGAAATGCGTTTTCAGGTTCCACTTTTTTGTTGGAGGCTGTGTTAAAAGATCGTTTTTTGTCGCTAAAAGAGACGTACCCATACCTAAGACATCCTATCAATCTACGGGGCAACCTCGAAATTAGATACTGAAGATACTGGGCGGCTGGACGCCCCGAAAATTGTACCAAGGAAAAGGAGCATCTACGGAAGCTTCTTTCTTACGGTTTCATGCTTGTGTACATTCTGATTAAACCAACCGTTGGAAAATCGTCCAATTTTTTTAAGATGGAAATATATACATCTTCATGTATGGGGTGGGTATGTCAGTGATAAGTGCAACATCCTTGTTCATGTATGGCTTGAAGAATCAATACACTCTCAAAAGCAAATGGCTTGACACCCCAAAACCCTCATAGTGGAAAGGAAGAGGACCATTTCCAAACCATCATACATTTTTCGCATCCGGCAGTTGTTGGCAGTGCAATTTGAGCGGTGTTCAAAACCGTGGTTGGTTGTTCGATACAGGGGATGACATCCTAACTAATGATATGGGGATTATAGAAAAAACGAATATAAGGATCCTTCTAAACCAATCAGTATAACTGGGTGGTGGCAACTCAAATATGTTATATGTTCACCCCGAAAATTGGGGAAGATGAACCCATTTTGACGAGCATATTTTTCAAAGGGGTTGGTTCAACCACCAACTAGATAATGATTATAATGGAATGTCATAAGGGGTTTGAACTAAGACTTAGCCACTTGAAGTTGAGAAACTCATCCCTTGTTGAAATCAAGCTACGGGCTACTCACCGAATTTTTCGTTTGAGTGAAGAGGGCCATTTTTTTTAAAGACACAAATGGGATAGATATACAAATCAAAGACACATAAAAGGAAGCTGCTAATACATGGTTTTGGACTTCTTTATTTGTGAACTATCCCATACCATCCATGTATGATATATTTGTCTACATTTACCATATAAATCAACCAAATGTAGGTAAATATACCATACATGGATCCTATGGGTATTGAGAGTAATGATTGGTATCTTAAGATCTTTGTTGAGACCAAAGGTCACGCACGGTCAAATTGCAAGTCACCAGGAAAAGGTCAAATTATAGCGACGTCACACGGGTCCCTCACCCAGAAGGGTAGCTAAGGAAGGGAGATCCCCTTATTTCAGGGAAATCCAGGTTGGTGAAATATACTATTGTAATTTGGCCGGACCAGTTAGATACAGTAAATACTTGGAGTTTTTTTTTGACACATGATGGGTATCCCACAACAATGACCTCCTTAACACTTGGTGATGCGCCAACTGGGGAATGCGACAATCATTGATGTCTTCAAACACTCAGGTGTGAATGATGTCATTTATCTGCACAAGAACTGGCCGGGGGTTTTGTTATGTGTCGTTCTGGGGGTGGGCGCTGGGAAGTTTTTTTGAGGTTGCACATTATACATCATCACTGTTTTTTTTTGGGGGAAGGGCTTGAAATCATGTTTTTTTTTGATTAAATCAGGCTCCTTTTGTGTGATGTAATTTTAGTGCGGACATTCAAAAATATCGCAAACCCCGAAGAAGATGGTTGAGTTTTCCGGTGTGCCAAATCCGACCTTTTTTCCCCAAGGAACTTCAGGCATCAGAAGGATTTGCAGTCCCGAAAACTAACGTGGAACCCCAAAAACAATGGTGGTTTGTAGATGTTTCTCCTTTTCCAAGCAACCATTTTCAGGTTCCATGTTAGGTTTCGGGGGTGTAGAAAATGAGCTTCATTAACGCCGGTGACCCCTTCTTCCAATAGCTCGCAACCACTGGAGACTGACATGTGAAATCTTCTTGCCAAGCTTTGTTGGATCTCACTTAAGTGAAATTAAAACTTACTTGTTTGGGTTATTTTGGGGGTAAAGAATCTGCCCTTGCTCATAAGGATCTAAGGTTGTTTCAACACACCTTTGGAACGCACCCCTAAACCTTTACCAACAGGCTATGAAGGGATTCCTTTCATTGTTGGCTAAGGGGATTGCCTGGGGTGTGCTCTACGGGTGTGTTGTCATTTACTTGGAAAGGAGCATGAAAGTGGGCGCCCATTCAGTACTTCGTTTGTTTTCATGTTGGATGCATATATGTATACCCTGCAGGTCGGCTGTAGCGTGGAGTCAGATAGCAACGGAGGGGTCAAGGCTTCCAATTGAGCAATGAAACAAGGGACCCTGGTTGTTTAGGGTATATAAGGGATGATACTAATTACCCAACTAAATATGGTGATTATAGTAATAAACCATGAAACAAGGATATGGAAAGTAGGGCCGTTTTTTTTTGAGTAGGCTTAGACCTCTAGATTTATGGAGGGAAAGTTCTTCTAAGCATTTTTTTGCTGCAAAGATGTTGGAGCGGTTGATGTGACAAGATTTTTTAGCTACACAATGAAGGTTCTCAACTAAGAGAACCTCCACTCCAAATGTTGGAAAAGAGGCTGGGAGCACAAATCATACAAACGGCATGTTGAAAACACAAAACAGCAACTTTTAAATAATTTTGTCCATACTTAAGATGGGTTCTTCCAAAAAAGCTGATAAGGGAGCTTAACAATGCTGTTTGGAAGGACTGCTGCCATCGCAAGTTTCAACTTCTTTATTATGCGTTTCAAACGCATCTTCATTGTTTTTTAGAAATCCTCGTGCATGATTTCTGTTCACTGTCACCACTAGATGAATTTTCAATCTTTTGATAGTTGCTTAAGGAAATGATCCAATTTTGACTGCCCAAGATTTCGTGAATGGAACCTGAAAATGAAGTCTCTTGAAAAGGAGGTTCCTTTTTGAACAACAAACAAATCATGTTCAAAAAAAACGCACCCCATTCATGGACAATTTCCATGATTCGGCTCCCCTGGGACCCTTGCCGACTCACTTGGCTGGACAAGCCAACTTGGATGGCGTTTTCCTGGGCGTCGTAATCGTGATGAGCAAATGAGTATCAAGGTAAGGGTTGAGCATTAACGAGTTGATCCTTGGATGATCATCCCAGGACTCGTAAGTACTGTTGATGGTTCAGAAATCCGGCAGTCACTCACCAGTTGAGGTAAGTTGGTAGTTGAAATCCCATTATGTACCGTGGTTTGGAACACATCCCAGGTGGTTGTTTGGGATTTCTGAACCGTCAACAGTAGTTAGGATCACCCCCGTTTATGCACCCTAAATATCGGCCATGAATGGAAGGGGTGTTTAACAACCCCAGGTCTTGGGGACTTATTAGGATCACCGTGATCATAAACCATGTATCCGTTACGTCCTGGGATGATCCTCAAGGTATGGTATCAGTTTATGGTACTGTCGATGGTTCAGAAGTCTGGTTAATCAGTTGAGGGATTGGTTTCAATTTATCCCATTATTTATAGGGTTTTACCACCATCCCAGGTGGTTGGCCTTTGGGATTTCTGGTTGCCATCAATAGTATCAGCCGCCAACCCAAGGTGGATACAATGTCCTTGCAGATCAACCTCGAACTACACGATATGCCCGGCAAGGAAGCTCAGTAATCGTAGCCGCACGGAAGCTACGGAACATCGAGTTTGGGAGGGGTTGATTGACTCAAATCTGGTAGATAACTGTTTGGACAAAGAAGTACCCTTCCTGGGAACGATCACATATCCCCTCAAAAAGGCACTTTTGAGTCGATGATTTTCCGAACTTCCCAAGGTGGGATATGTATGGACCATGTTAGTTCCCTGGAGGGTAATTAACGTGGAAGAGTGATTTTTGTTTGGTTGGAAATGTGAACATTTTTTCGGATTTGGTGTGTTAGATTACAGTCATATTGCTGGAAGCTGGAGGAAAAACGTCACCTTCAGAGGATAGTGATGAACTGATGAACATGCTGACGTGCAGCAACTGGTTAGAGCGTTTTCCATTGAACGAAAACCTGTTCCACAGCATCAGTGTGTTTTTTTTTTGTGAAAATAGAGATGAGCGACGTTTATTTGTTTTTGCAATGTGTACACCACTGAAAATTGATGACTATAGCTTGGGGGTTGCCAAAACACTGTTAACTAAGTGGGTAGCCATAATCTATTCATTTTTTTAACCTTCATGGAACATATCTTTAACCTTCATGGAATCCGCTGGTTTTCAGGGTGTTTTGGCAGGACCCAAACTATAGTCCCTGAAATTGTTGGTTTTGGTTTTGGAGACTACTTTTCCCTTTTGGAATGGTAACTTTTGGGTGATCAGCCGTTCATTTTCCAGGGTGAAATTTGTTCAACAGAAAAGAACCGGAGAAAAATCATGGGAATCTATCCCCATGTGACCCCCCTTTCAGGAAATGAGGTCTTATTAAGGGATGAGTCAAGCAACGTCTACACCCCGGAAGATTAACATGGAACCTAGAAATCCCTACCTGGGGAAGATTCCCACTTTGACGAGCATATTTTTCAAATGGGTTGGTTCAACCACCAACTAGATGGTCATTTTGAAGGATTTCCACCATTTCCACCTTACAAAAAAGGGATTATCAAGGATTATCAAGCAACGTCTATGTGAATTTTCCAGGGAACCTCTCACTCCGAGGCGTGGGCTATGCCAAGCTCGAGCACCTTGGAGCTGAAAACAACTTTTTTTGGAAATCCCGGGTTTGCTGACTTGACCAACGGGGTACGACCGGAAAGCGCAGGTGGTTGTTTTTTTTCCAACGTTTTTACTGGTTTTAGGTGGATGAAATATCAGAAGATATGATTATTATTAATATTGTTATAATATATATACTTGTTAAGGTCTAAACACCCTTTGCTTCCCTCATGGTAGGGATAAACTCATCCACCCAATGGTGGGGGGGTTTTATATGAATCAACATGAGGATTCACCAAATGAAATGTGCGATGACCCTCCCCTTCAAAAAACGGCGACGTTGACCCTGGCAGACATATATGTACATATGCTGAAGCTAACAGATGGTACCAGGAAGATTCCCCTTTTTTTTGAAATAGAATCATTATTCTTGATTTCAGGTACCCAGAATCACACATCTTATATAGCCTCTTTTAGACCTAACCTTTCTCACCTTCAACTTGAGAAACACCAAAAATTCATCCGGAAAAATGGTCAAGGTTTTGAACCCCCCCCTCCCCAGATAAAAAAAGGATTCAAAGACATGGATCCGAAAATTCCCAATTTTTCGGGTGAGAAAATAGCATTCCCTCTCTCCCATAAGCCTGGAATTTTGAAAATGGCTGTATCTGAAAGGTAACGATCCTACTGCGGGGAACCCATTTTCTAGGTGGTGGTTTTTAAACATGTTTTATTTTCACCCCGAAACTTGGGGAAGATGAACCCAATTTGACGAGCATATTTTTCAAATGGGTTGGTTACAACCACCAAGCAGTTTTTTCACTGAACCATGAAAATTGGGAGGTTTCGGGTAATCTGTTTGGAGTCCAAGTCTGCTGGAAGACTTGGTGGGATTTGGATAAAAAACGCAAGCGCTTCCGTGATCTTGTCGTGTTTTTTTTGTGGGACAGGTTCCCCAAATGGGTGTTTCCAGAAATAGGGGTACCCCCAAAACACCCCAAAATGATCATTTTTAGTAGGAAAACCCATGGTTGTTGGGTACCACCATTTTTGGAAACATCCAAATGGGTGAAAGATAGACGCGGGTGAAAGATAGCCCGCGACTTCTCTTCAAGAAACCCATGGAAATGTTGAAGAATTTTCTCACCAGTGCTGGGATCGGTCAATGTGCTGACAATGTGATGACAATGTGCCCCTATCAGGGTTGAATGAAACATTTGCAAGTGAGAGAGTCGACATTTCCATGGAAACCGTGTACTTAAGCCAGGAAAGGCGGTCCGCGGTTTTTTCAGTGAATGACTAGTCAGACTCATTAGATTCTCATTCTAAGCGCTTGCTGAGAATGTCCAACCCTATGAACTGCTTCTAAAGGCTGTATGTACCTACAACAATATACTGTCATAGATGCATATTAGCACATGTTTTCACTAAACATTTCAGGTACCTAAAAGGGAGGTACTCACCTATATTGGCTTGTAACCATGTATTATGTTTGGTTAACCTACCCCCCCAACGTACTGGTACGCCCTACCCCAGAAATAAGGGTTTAATAAGGCCTTACTAAGGGAAACCAATGGTTAATAAGCCCTGATCATAAGGCCGGCTATTTCTGGGGGGTGATCCCTTAAAGAAGGCCAAAGCATCGACTCAACTTCCATTCAATGATAAGTTCTCATTGATCACCAACAAAAGGATATTTTTTTTTCGTCAATTTTTGTGATTTTTTGGAGCCTACTTGGGATACTCAACCAACAACAGGAACATATCTACCCTCAAGCCACCTGTTTATGGTTTGGAAATCCTAGTCATCATGTTTGTCTGTTGGGGCACCTGGGGTATGTTAAAATCCGCGGTCTGGAACGGACTCGCCTTAGAGGTACATGTTTCTAGGGCAATTTTATAGCGACCTTTTCCCGCCGAGTAGTCAAACCCCAAAACGTCGTGAAAAGTCAGGGAATCATTAACCCCAAAATGGCGAAAGAAACATTGAGCGGTTAAGGATTTATATTTAAAAAAACAGATGCTTTACTTGGATAGCGGATTCATGATATGGTATATTTACCTACATGAACGGGTTAGATTTATGGTAAATGAATGCTTTAAGGATTATACAATACATTGCCCCTCGCCACCGTGAAAAACACCCACCAAGGGAGGCATTGACCAGCGATTGCTTTCTGGATACCACAGAGGTTGGTGAGTGACTTTAGTGACCGGTGGGATGTTTTTTGAGCAGGTGATTCACTTGAGATAAATCTTATGTTTTTGGGGCATAAACCAGGATCTTTTTTTTCTTTTTAAAGATATACTACCTACTTCTGTGATTAGAATGTGCCTTGAGATAGGATCCTGATAATCCAAGCATTTTGAGAATTAGACCTTTTGATTTTGGGGAGAGATTTTAGAGATATTTCCTCACTAAATGTTAAACAGTCAAACTCTCTGAGACCTACGGTTTGCCAACAACTTCTCACAATTTCATGATATTTCATGATCAGAAAATCAAGACGAAAATGCCGAACTTCCCCTGAATTTTGATATTGTAGCTATTGAAAGCCAGCCCAACATGCCCTGTGAAAAACAGGTTCGTGAATGATTTAGTTCACGAAGTTTTTTGGATGGGTTTTGGTCCAAACACCTCCTGAGGTTCGGTATGACTGGACCCTAAAATCATACGCAAAACACCGAACCTCAGGAGGTATGACTGGATGTCTAGGGAATAGGGGTACCTGAATGTTATCCATCGCATTTTTTTTCGACAAAATTTGGGTCGTAGAGTCGTAGAGCAGCTAAATTTGGAAATCGATGTGAGAACCAATCTTCGACAAAAATTTTGAAACACCCACCTTTGTTGTACGTATACATATATGTTGGATCTACCCCCCCGGGGCCCCAGGATTCCAGTTACTTTCATGAAGGTTTAGGCATGCATCCTGGGGTGAGTGGGGACTTGTAGATCCCTATAGCCATAGGATCCATGAGACGAACGGTATATTTCACTACTGTACATGAATGGCTGAAATTCATGGGAAAATTGCAGGTGTATGTAGGTGTATATATATATATATACCATACATACAGATCCTATGGGACACCCCCCTGAAAACTAACATGACTAGCTGAAAAATCACCACCTAATTTTTAAGGAGAGAGATAGATACATCTTCATTCAATTTGTTTTTTTTCCATTGTCATTCTTTCGTTTTCCGGGGCTGTACAAAAAACCCCGGGGTTACAACCCCCCCTGTTGTTGACCTCAGCCACCCTGTGCCTTGGAGGATTGGGTTTTGGATCAACCTTTGACATTGAAACCAGATCTTCATGTCTCAGGTGGGTTTTTTTGGGGTTGGGTGTCAGGGGTCGAGCGTTTTTGGAGAGTTTTCTTGGGGAAAGGATGGAATTGATGAGTTAAAGGTGCATGGTTTGGATGATAGGGATGATAGGGATGGATGTTTTATTTTGATTTTTGATGTTTATTTGTGGTAAGAAATATTGTGGGAACCTGTTCTACCCAGATTTGATTGCAAAACAAAAATGATTACCAGTTTTATGGTGTTCCACCCGGATTTGATTCCAAAGAAATTCCCAAGAAATACGTTTTATAGTCCATAACAATTTTTTTTGCTCCGATAATCCAAAGCTGGTTGAAAACGCACACATCTCTCCATGTTTTCCCATGGGTGTATCTATATTTTGGGATTTGGGAGGAGTATTTGGCACGATAGAAACAATTGACAAAGAACATTCCAAAAATTGATTACACTCCGGTAAACTGACGTAGCAATAGAAAATGGAGCCTGAATGAAGATGTTCCTCCTATTGAAGATGGGATATTCCATCCGGCTATGTTAGTTTATCAGAGGGTAGTTCATCATTTTTTGATGCTTGATGTCTCTTAATTAATGAATCTCCGCTCCGGATGATTGTCGAAGGCTTCGTGGTAACCCTGAGATACATCAAACTCATTTGCGAGGAACCAACGCTGCCGTAGCAAAACATGTGTGTCTCAAGAATTACCTCCCCGTCCCTCAGAACCACACAGAACTTGGCAAAATCTTATGTGGCCATGGGTCACAACTTGGAAATCATCCATTTTGAGGATGAATCATTTTGACACAGACATTGTGACATTGTAAGCCTTTTATAGCCTGAGACCCTTCGAGTTTCGTGGAATTGGGATATAATGCAGCAAAAAGTCAAAACCTTTGTAGCAAGGAACCTAAGGTTCTAGGACACCAACGATACCGAGCATAGCGATATATGACTGAAAATAGCTCATTTTCAGGATTGATATGGTCTAGATATGTCCCAGCTAAGAATTTCCCTTTTCCCGGTCGGTACCTGATTCGGATCGAGTTTCGAGTTTCGGATCTTCATGGGGATACCCTCGTTGAAAAACTACGTTTTTTCAGGTAAGATGGTTGCAGGTATAGGTCAGGAAACACCCTCCCCCAATTTGAACAATAAAGGCAGCTGCTTGGTGGTTGGCTGCTGGGGTGTTTTGGGGTCTTTTGATGAATTTCCCTGAAACACTAGGAGTTCCAATTTTGCACCTGAAAAAATAGGGCGAAATTGCCCCAAACATGAAAGGATCGTCTTCCAACCATCAATTTTCAGGGAGGGTATGTGATATCTCCAAGTCTCCGGAATGAATCAATAAGTCCAAATGATCATCCTGTTCATGTGCTAAAATCAGTCCAAACACTGTGATTCCTGGAAGGCATTCCAAAAAAACACTTAGAAACTACTGCTAAAGGGAAACTGTGTTAGAAAGAATGGGGTGACATTGTTTGTTCTGATTCAGGGGCTTGTAAAAGAAGGCAGCAATGTTTTTTTTGTCATTTAGCAAAAGTAGGTCTCACAGAAAATATGTTCTTGAGCTTTCCACAAAACAGCGATGATTTTCTTTGGAACGACCATGTATTTCGCCGGCCCAGGGTTGTATGTTTTTTTTTGTACTAGGGTGTCCATGGAAGTTAGTAACTAGTTAGTAAGTGAGCAACTAGGGGACTTAGAACCTATCTTATCTTATATATATAAGGGGTCATACTCCATTTACTAAGTACCAGCCGGACATCCATACCGTATGGCTAAATCTGACTTTTTGTTCAGATTTCGCCAGGAAATCGGATCTTGCATTCTGATGAGATTGAACCTTGGCATATTCAGAGCTGTGAGTGTACGGCTCCGATATGGACGGCAAAGGTTGAAAAAAAGGGGGACCGTGTTTTATGGATGGTCAAACTTATTAAAGGTTATGGTTTCCCTTAATAAGGCCTTATTAAACCCTTATTTCTGGGGGTGGTGGTTTCAAAGATTTTTTATTTTTCCCCCGATCCCTGCAAAAATGATTCAATTATGACTTGCGCATATTTTTCAAATGGGTTGGTGAGCAACCACCAACTATGCAAAAGCTGGCAGAATTGAAGACAGCTTTTCCGTCAAAATACTGCCAACCCAACAATTCCGTTTCAGCATACACCAGGAGGGAATAGTACTGCTGGCGAGATCCATGTTTCACATTCCACCCTTTTGCCAAAGCTACTCTTGATGCAGTTTTTACAGGTTAAAACTTTCCCTGAATTGTTGAACTAACGGGTGAACTCTGAATTTGGGGATAGGATTTGTTTTTTGAATATTATATAACATATGATATGGATATTTAAACCATCAAAAAGCAAATGTTGCAGTGTTTAAATTTCAGGAATTTCTTCCTATTTATTATAGGTCCAATTTCTTAGGAAGTTGATGTTCACCCCGAGATTTATGGAAGATTCTTTGAAGTTATTTTGACCTGCGCAGAATATGATGGTTTCCAAGTTCGGAATCTGCTTTTCCAGGGGTGTATGTATTTTCAGGTTCTTTTGCTGTTAATTTCAGGGGAGGGCATGGCAGCACCAGACGGAAAAGCTGGTTGAAACTTGGAACTCACCCCACCCAGTTATCGTCGAGGAGTTGAACGCCCGCTTCAAGCTTCGTTGCGTTTCCATGCGCAGCAACAGCAAACGATGAGGTCGACCGGGCAAATTCCTAACCAAACTGCCCGCCGGAGTAAGTAGTCTAAAGTCCCCTTAAGATGGTGGTGAAAAGTAAGGGAAATCCTCCCCCAAAAATCCCCAAGAAAAAATGCAGGTTACATCCCACAAAACTAACATGGAACCTGAAAATGAACCCCTGGAAGAGGAGATTCCGATTAGAAACCATCATTTTCAGGTTCCATGTTAGTTTTCGGAGGGGTAGTTTTTTTTTTTTGTCTTTTTAGGGTTTTGGTGGGAGGGTCGACCTCGAGGGAAATCAGCATCAAGAAAAGCGAGTGACTGGCCTGGGAATTACATCGTCCAAATCACCGGCAGTTTTTTTCCACATCTTCTAATATGTTTTTTTAAACATACAACTAGATGAAATCAACATAATTAAAATCCACAAATCCATGGAAGGAAGTTTTTCATGACTTCAACAGTGTCTTTAAAATGGATCGATTTTTTGATGTTTTAAGAGTTGTTTGAGTGGAACAAACATCCATGGATTTTTTTTAAACAATTTCCAGAACTTGGTCCCCCCCAAAAAAGATAGAGCCAGTAACTTGGATGTCCAAGAGGACGGAAGTGGATGGATCCAAGGTGCACGGATCAGTGGGAAGTTATAACCCGCCAATATATCCCATGTTACAAGTAGGTGAAAGAACTCATTGATCCTAAGCATGAATCCTAAATTCCTAGCACATCCTAGTAAACCACTCCCTTTCACTGAAGATATTTTTTAAAGGTCCCTTCAACTTGAATCCCCAAAGATTCGCGGTTGTAGAATCCAGGGATCTACCCTTCCCCTAGATTGGGGAACCTTAGGGAACATGAGGGAAGATTAGGGGAATCACCACCCCCCCTTTAAAGAATCCTATTATTATTAGCCAGCGAGTTTACCCCTGAAAAATGGGATGCTTGGAAGACGATCCTTTCCATTGGGATGCGGCGAACTGTTCAACTTCAGGGAGGGTCATTTTCAGTCACGAAATTATGGGGAAGCATCGTCTCCCAAACGATTTTTTCAAGGTCTATATTAGTTTTTTGAAGTGGCAACATGACCGTTTTTTGTTGCAGGAAAATTTCCCCTAGAATGACGTTGAACAATTTCGATTCAGTTGCCGCCGGCTGTATTTTTTTGTTTTTTTAAAACAGCAGCTGTATATACACTCCCTGAAACTAACATAGCACCTGAAAATAGGCCATCCCAAAAGGAAACTAGTATTCCAACCATCCATTTTCAGGGGCTATGTTAGTTTCAGGGAAGGTAGTTGTTGGCAAGTCAATTGGTAGGTTGGAACATTCAGCCTGTGTTTTGTAGATAGCGCTTGTTTTATGGGCTTGAGAAAGACAAGAATCAACATGATGATAATTGATGATCATATTAGTAATGATAATAACAGGAACCTTATGATCATGACAATGTATTAATTTTGGACCAGTGTCGAACATCTAATTTTCTGACAGCATTTTGAACTTGAAACAAAACATGAGATTACCAGATCTGAACACGAACAAAAAGCGACCTATTTCAGAACAAATGCTACATTCAGGCCGCCAAAATTGTATGTCCCCCGTAGGAGTACCGGCTTAAACCAGGCCTATATATTGCATCAAGATATTTATCCGCATATAGCAATCAGACATACATACGCATATATGTAACCACACACATATATTCCCATCTATATATATATATGACGGTAAATATACGTACACACTTGCATATATATATATATATACAGAGATATTATTTATATTTCAAAAAACAATTTGTATGCATACACAGCCACCTGTATATAGACACGTATATTTATCCACTTGTGTGTATTTGTAGCCAAATATGTAAGACTGTACATACATTACCACATAGATTTACCTGTATATATAGCCACGTATATCTATATATATATATGCCCATAAATAACTGTGTACCTTGCCCCCACGCTGGCCTTTTTTTCTCCAGGTGGCGCACGCCACGTTTCACCGTTCGAGGACAGCTGCTGTGGGCCTTGCCATTTATTTGTTTGGGTGGCCTTTGCCTCACATACTGTTGATGGAAGAAATCCTGCACCACTTGGGATGTATAAAACCCAGTAAAAAAAGGAAGATTTATAATATCAACTGGTGCAGGATTTCATCCATCAACAGTAGGACCAACAAAACCGAAAAGTTGTGTGCTTGTTTCTTCTTAGCACAGACAAAAATGCCGACAAGTGCACAGTTATCTGATTGTGACTTGCCCATCTCAATTCAACGTGTGAACATTCGGGTTCGTGGTTTCCATCTTGTTTTTTCTGAACATACACCCTCGAATATTAACGAATGTCCACTCAAAAGGGAGCATTTTGAAAGGAATTGAATCATCTTCCAACCATCAATTTTGAGGGGATATACAGGTTAGTTCTCGGAGAAGTATTTTTCTGAGATGTCTTGATGTTTTTTTTTTTTGTGATGTTTTTTGAAAAGGGCCAGTTCGTGTTCTTTTTTTGAAAGATGTTGAAGCATGATAGATTGACATATAAAGATGGGGTAAGGGAGTAGACAGGTGGATTGGATGACGTTTAAATGAGCTAAAGCTTTAGGGGAACAAAACTTTCCTCTATGAAAAAGGGAACATGATGGCCAGTTTATTTTGGAATCCCAATAAACCAATCAATCTAACAGTATAAGATACCCCGAAAAAAAAAAACCTAACATGACTTTCCGGAAAATCACCTAGTTTTTCATAGGGGATACATCTTCAAAACTCATGGGAATCTAAGGTGCCCCCCCAAAGCTACTCCCTCCAATAAATAAGGCCTTATTAATGGACTATTAACCATTGGTTTCCGTTAATAAGGCCTTATTAGGGCCTTATTTCTTGGGGGGGGGTAGCTTTGGGGGGGGTACCTTAGATTCCCATGAAAAACCATACCTCCTTGTTTTTCCATGAGTCATTTTTTAGTAGAAACGTTGGAGGCTGGACCGAGGTATTAACAAAAGGTTGCTCAATTTCTAGAGGCCCATGGTTTTCCGTGGTGTCTTGAAATCCAACCCTCCCTGGAAATCTTCGGAGATTTCCACGGGGGGGGGCTTTGGTTGGCGATACTTCGGAAAACTAGGTGGTGGCAGCTCAAATATTTTTTATCATTTTCACCCGGATCCCTGGCGAGATGATCCGATTTGACTCATATTTTTCAGGTGGGTTGAAACCACCAACTAGAAAAGAGTTTTAGCAGAAGTGACCTTTGGTCTGTACTTGGTGTCCGTGAAATAAAAACCTGATTTTCCATAGCCTCCAAAAAAACGATCACATATCCCACGGAAAAGGAGAATCACCGACTCAAAGTTGCCTTTTGATGGGGATATATTAGTTCCTACGAGGATCATCCCAGGACGTGGATATGTGGTTAATAACCATGGTTATCATTGTTGTCCCCTAAGGATCGGGTTGTCAAACACCCCTTCCACATGGCCTCTTTACTTTGAAAAGAATTCCAATGATTGTAAATTTGCAGTCTATGGTTTGGATGGGGAAGGCTAGTTGGGGTTTCACAGCGTTGTTTGGGAATGAAACTGTACACTGCCCTTGATGATTTTGAGCGTCGGCGAAAATTTTCATGGCTGGTCAACAACCTATCTCCCCCTAACGTACCCCCTCCCCAGAAATAAGAGTTTACTAGCCGGCCTTATTAAGGGAAACCCTACGGTTTTCACAAGCCCGGACTCTTGATGGAAGAAATCCCAAACAACCACCTGGGAAATAAAAACCTTGTACAAAATTTGGTGTAAACTACCTTTCCCTCAACTGGTGACCGCCGGATTTCTGAGCTATCAACAGGATCATAAGGCCGGCTATTTCTGGGGGGGGGGGGGACCATGAAATTTGGAAATTTGAGGACCCTTTGCCAAAGAGCTGCTGGGTGAGAGAGTTGCCAAGGAGTTTGGAAACTTTGGACAGAAAATCAGGATTCTGCAGCAGTTGATCCCATGTTGAAGCCCCACACCAAAAAAAAACGATGTTTTTTGGGTTTCCTTAGGAATTGTTCAGTTGGAAAATCCATGATATTTTTTTTTGGTTATGTTGATTCCAGCAGAAGGGTGCATTGCAAAAAGGTGTTTTGTGAAGCGATATGCCGGAAATCAAGGTGAAAAATCCCTCAACATTGGACTTGAGGTTGGGCCCAATGAAGACCCTTCACTTTTTTTAAATACACCCCTTTTCCATGTTTTGTTCCTCCTATTTATTTATTATTTTAGTTATGTTTTTTTTTTGAAGTCTATTTATCTTGAGTTGGATTTTTTGTTGGGGAGGTTGATTCTAGCTTCCTGAGATCTTTGTAGACACCTCCAAAACAATCCCAAGACTTTTCCAATCAACGAAGTTGGAGAGACTGTGGAGATGCCATAAGGCAAAAAAACTCCTGGGCCAGCGTGAGCCCCCCTTAGAAACAATCACCAGATGAGCAATGGAAAAAAGGGCACCTGGTCACCTGGTTGTTTAGGGATTTTCTAGGGGATGACAAACTACCCAGTTATGTGGGGATTATTTCATAAACCACTATAAGGGTCTCTATTGAAGAACCAGGATTCAATGAAAAGTAAGGCCGGGTTTGTTTCGTGGCTCAGATGTCGTATCAACATTTTGCTGCCCCTTTCTGGATCATGAATCAAAATATCAGTTATCCAACAGTGAACTTCTATTAAACAAAAATCGTTTTCTTGGTTGTGATCTTTGAAATTGATTTCTCAAATGTGTTTCGATTCATTCTTTGTTTTTCTTAGGGAAAACATGTGAAGAGTTTCTGATATATACAAAAACTCCTTGGCAAGTCGACAAAAGCGCGGAGAACATGCCAAGTCTGGTGTGAATTTTCAAGCTTCCAGAAGCGTCTTGCCGCGTGCTCCACGTGTTTTATTTTACTTTTTTCGCCAGTTGCTGGAATCAACTGATGGGAAATTGGTGATTTGGGTGAGTGGTTTGGGATTCTAGGGGGTACCCGTAAGTGACAATCCCTTTCATAAGGGGATCCTAGGAATCCAAACCACCGGGCCCCAAACCAACAAATTAACCAATAGTTGAGAAGACAAGTAAAGTGTTTTTTTTTGGTTGTTTGCCCTGAGATTCCAACCACCATGAAAACAATGCGTGTTAATATAACCACCATTGCTTACCTAAGGGTTTTAATCATCGAAATTGGGTCAACCATTATTTTAATGGTGGTGGAAGCCCAGGGTTTGCATTGTTAGAGTTCCCCCTAAAAAAACGCCTCCACCTGGGGTTTCCTTGGCGATTCTGAGTTTGCAGATTCTCCCCGTTTGGGTAATCCCTATGTTTGGTAGGAACATTTCCCCCCCAAGACGGAGGGAGGAGGATTGCTATTTAAGCTCCTTCCATTTTCGACGTGGGTTCGCCACTGTAAACTTGTAGAATCAAGAATCAAGTTTCCGAGATAATATTCATTATGGCTGGTCCGACCTACCCCCCCTAACGTTCCCCCCCGCAGAAATACTGTAAGGGTTTAATCATCCCTGTAAAAGGCCTTATTTCTGGGGGGGCGTACGTTGGCCTGGGGAGGGGTTTGGTTGACTAGCCATGACTTCAGCTATGGTGATCCGAGTACGACGTTGGACGCGCGAGTCGAGAGCTTTTGAAGCTGTCGTATTTTTTTCAACGAGCCTCATACGAATGATCTCACCGGATGCTGCCTGAGAAAATTCATGCAAAATACGATAGCATAAACAAATTTATACCAGAAACACAAGTCTTTTTGAAAAACACGGGTTCTTCTTGTGGATATGGGTTTAATGAATGAATTTGGGGCTGCTTCACTAAACATTGGATCCGACCCTTGTTGGTGGTATGGAATGGGCAGCTTGAGTCCTGGTGAGCAGCTTTGTGAATACAAACGGCCGTGCCGATGGTGAGGGGGTGTTTGATGATCATGGGATGGCGGGCCCCGGCCCGCTGTGAATACCCCGCTGTTGGATCCCTTTCTAAGGGCGATATATCCAATAGATACCCACTATAGAAGGTGAAGGTGATTATATGGGGTTGATTATTAAGGGACCCTCCATCCCCAAGGGGTTTCCCCACCATTTGCCCTATGAAAGAACGACATGATTCTCTAGCGACGTCAGCTGCTGGCAGGCACCTGACAAGAGGTAGCTGTGACTGGGAAATCCCCATTTTTTGAGGATTTTCAGGTTGCTGAAAGATTTATCATTTGGCCAGATTGAGCAATGAAAAAAGGGCCCCTGGTTGGTTGGGGTATTTTTGGGGATCAAATACTACCCAGTTATATAGGGATTATTTCATAAACCATTGTAAGGATCCTTATTAACCAACCAGTATAATGGAAAGTAGTAAGTTTTTTTTTTTTCGTGGCCCAGATGATTATCTTGATTGTTGTTACCACGACCTGGCGATTCTGCGAACGTGTGCTTTTTTGGGATCATATTATAAGTGACCTTTTCAAAGGTTGCTGGTGACCTCCAACTAAATGATGATTTTGAGTCACTTTGAATCACCTGGTTCTTATAGATATGTACCTGGAACCTGAAACATCCATTTAGAAATGGTTGTTTCAATTGGATGATGAACCAAATCATTCCATTAAAACATGGTTGGAAAGTCACCAAACATCCATTTTTTTCAACTGGTTGTTTAGGGTACCAGGTATATATATAGATATACATTTCATTCCAAACACTTTCACATCTTCCAGCATCTCTGGGCGAAAAGCCACATCAACCCACCCATCCAAAACGAAAAGGTATGTTTTTTTTTTTTTCGATTGTGCTTTGATAGGTCGAAAAATCCTTCCAAAAGTCAAGGCTATTCAAGGTTTTGTGACAGTGAATTTTGGGGGCGAACCGAACGTCATGGATTTTTCCTTCCAAAAATCAGGGTAGCCTTAAAAAATGGGTACCTGGGTGGTGGTTTCAGATATTTTTTATTTTCACCCCTATTTGGGGAAGATTCCCATTTTGACTCATATTTTTCAAAGGGGCTGAAACCACCAAATATTGTACACCTTGCCAGATATTCAATTTTTGTTGCAAAAAAAGCGCCTTCCACAACCACTGGCAATTTCGACCGTCTTCGTCGTGGTTTTATTTGGCGACCTGGAATGCGGCTGCGAAAATCGCATGCGCTTCCGCGAAATGACGAAAGACCTGTGGAAGAGTTCCCCAGTTGACAGGAGATCTTGTTGGGGCTACGAGGTGTTTGTTTCCTACCAAAAAGTCGTCGAAATCAATCCAAAGATTGCCAAAATACATTTGGAAATTGCCTAAAAAACAAACAAAGAATGGGTTTTTGAGATGATCCAAGTGTATAGGAGTATCTATCATGGCAAAGTATAGCCTTTACACATCTTTCAACTTCCTTTGTATATGCTACCATCAGAATTGATGACTATATGTATCATCTTCAAATAATCGCAATCTTAGTTACCCAAGAGGGATCTCCCTTCACCGCTCCTCCGCGAAACCGCGCGGTTGGCGCAACTCATGTTTTTGCGCAAACCAACAAAAGAAAGCTCCCGCAGCCGAGAGAGATGAAGGGTCATGGCTGGTCAACCTACCCCCCCCACCAACATACCCCCCTTGAGGGAAACCAATGGTTAACAAACCCTTCCTAAAGCCTTAGTTCTGGGGGGTACATTGCCCAGTAGGTTGACCAGCCACAAAAGCGGGGGGTTCATCAGCGTGGCTTCCTTTATTGTTGCCCCGATCCCTTTCCAACGGGTGGTTGAAACCACTAACTACCATGAGTTTTCAAAAACCCATGAAAGATAAAGGTTTTGGCCACTTAAAAAAGCCATGTAAGTTCTTTATCATAAAAAACCTCTCAAACATGTAGGTTTTGGGGGCAAAAATGGTAGATCCACCTTCCCGGAATCCGCCGTTTTCCCCCAAAACCCCCACCCCAGGCATTTGAATGGTGAGACGTTGGAGGTTGCAAGCGATGGAGTGCTAAAACCTGGTGAGGCGCAAAGCTGGGGGTTTTTTCAACCACCGGGGGTTCGAACCAAAGGTGGGGGAAAAAAAATATACGTGGTGGTTTCGAATATTTCATATTTTCATCCCTACCTGTCCCTGGGGAAATGATCCAATTTGACGAGCATATATTTCAAATGGGTTGAAACCACATTGCGCTAGTGTTTGCTTCGTAGATTCAGGAAATCCAAATCCCTGGGTGGAACGGATTTTTTTTTCCGGATTTTTGTTTTAGGAAAAGGGGGAAAAACAGAAAGAAGTGGATATGAAGTAAGGATTTGATGGTGCAGTCTGTCTTATGGGATGTGTACTGGACTACAGTTCTGGAAGGTGTTCTTGTTGTTGTTGTTGTTGTTGTCGTTGTTGTTGTTGTTGTTGTTGTTGTTGTTGTTGTTGTTGTGGTTGTTGTCGTTGTTGTCATTGTCGTCGTTGCTGCTGTAAAGACAGGGATCCTTGGTGCAACTTGCAACTTTGTCATTGGCATTTGCCTCCTAAGCCGACTCGAGCTTTTGGTGGTGGAACTCCATCGAATCCAGTTCGATGGATTCGCTGGAGTTCCTCAGCTGATTTTTTTGAAAACGGCTTGCCCTTGGAAAAGGTGTGCTCCGCTTCATCTTTAAGATCTAAAAATTCCAAGTCCAAAATCAGTAAAACCACTCAAGCAAATCCTACAAAAATCCATGTTTTTTCGGCAAAAAGTGCTTTGAAGTGAGTTGAGGAAAAAGATGCAAAAGACCACCAGGTGCTGGTGGTGCGCGGCTATGGCATGCCAAAGAAGCAGAACCCGCGTAGTTACGGTTGGGCTGACCCACTGGGGGCAATGGTGTCACAGGGTGGTGAGACATAGGAGCATTTAGAAATGGTTGAACATGAAATAAGGTAACATCTCCCAACACATGATTCTTGGAGAGTAGAGAAGCATAGAGAACCTCACCCCCAAAAAAGATGTTTTTGTTTTGTTTCGTTCCGACATTTACCTAGTTAACATTGTTTTCTACATAGATGGTTTGGGACATGGCATCCTTTCCAGAAATGCCCCTGTGTACAATGCATTCTGAGTAGCTCCTTTGTTGACTGTTGGCACTTCAATCTACCCAAAACACACCCAGTGAAATATCCAACTCGTTGTTTCACCATGGGGAATCAACTGCTTCAAGTGGTGAACCGGAGTTTGAAAACGCTTCCTCCTCCCGGAAATCTTCATGCAAATCCAGGTTGGTGAACTAGTCGTCCATATACTTACTTTATATTTCACCCTGATTTTTCATCTATTAACGGTGATTTCCTGTCTATTTATCCAAAATGGTAAAATCTCGGATGATATATTTTTGCGAAAAATCAATCCCCCCCAAAAAACACACGACAAATCCTTCGAAACTCGAAAAGATGGGGCCCCAGGATGAAGTAAGTAATTGGAGGTAACGTCCATTTCTAAGTCATGGAGTTTTTCGGCCGTTTGGAAGGGATGTTTAACAACCCCATTGTCTTGGGGACGTTCCAACAATCACCATACTTGCAAACTACTTAGGCCATCCTCCAAGTAGATGAAATCCCCCAACTTGGGGGTAAAACCAACCAACCAGTTGAGGGAGGTTGGTAGTTGAAATCCCATTTTTTTTTTAAGAAACGGGTTTTATCACCATCCAAACCGTGGTTGGGAAATGGGATTTCTGAAGCATCACCAGTTGTAAACCGGAAAGGTGACCTCTTTGTTCGCATTGATGTGGAGTTTCCTGAGGTCCCGGGAGGGTCGGGTCCGGCACAAATTTTGAGGATGGAAGGTGGTGGAAACACGGTTCCAAAGTGCGGCCCCCCCAAAAAACCGTGTCATCAGTAGGGGCTCATAGGTGCTGGAAAATTAACATGGAACACAACAATGGAGGTTTGGACAATGATTTTCCTTGGCTGGACCAAGGGTTGAAGGGTCGAAGTTTTTTTTTCCCCATCAAAAATTCAATGAGACTTTACCAACGGACCCCTAAGTAAGTTACTATAGCTTGAATTTTTTTCCGAAGGTTTAGAGCCGGATTCGGATGCTTTTTTTTTGGCTTGTCTTAAGATTCAGCACAGGCAGGCAGCGGAAGCCTTTTTTGGGGCCATTTTGACGAGAGGTTGGTGGTGTTTTTTTTTGGTGTTTGCCAAGCATATAATCATTTCTCTTGGATAAGTTAAAGCTATAGATTAGCTAGTAGATTAGCTATAGGTTCACAGGACTTATCTTGAACAGTGGCATGGTTTGCCATTAATTCAGCTTGGCGGGCGAGCCTAGAAGTGTGAGCGCCCTTAGTTCAGGTTGGTAGAAGATGATTATTTCACCCAGTTTTTTTTGGTAGTATTTCAGCAATTTGATTCATTACCAGTATCAGATGGCTTGCATTTTTCCCAGAAAATCTGTGGACATCCGACCCGTGATTTTGACAGATGACGGGTCAACCCCATTCCAGGTACCCCCTCCCAGAAAAAAAGGGTTCAAGACGGCCTTATTAAGGGAAACGAATGATTTTCATAAACCATTAACAAGGATTTTCAGGAAACAGGTGGCAACTTATGACTCGAGTTTCGTAAAAAATTGGAACCGCCGAACCGCCGAGTCTTCGGGGCCGATCCAGGAATTGCCTGCAGGCACACAGAGAGATACGCTCAGGCACAGCGAGAGATTTTGCAATTTTTTGAGGCTTTATTTTTTGCCCTAAATAACCTTTCAACTGATTTGACTTTCAATATCTACGCCCTTGAAATTTACTATAAATTTGATAAAGATACCCAAAATTGCAATTTTTGATATGAAATTGCATTTTGCACAACATCAATTCGTGGTATCCATGTTAAATTTCCAGGGTGTAAACCGCTGGCGCACCAAATCTTTAAAAACGGACCACATGAAATACATCGAATTACACCTTCAAAAACAAAAAACCACTGACGACTGGAACCCCAAACGCAATGAAGCTTTTTTTGTTCGTTTTGTTTGGAAACAACAACACGAATTGGGCCAAAAAAAACATTATTCAAGTGATTTGGAAGGCTTTTTTGGAACCATGAATGCCTGAATTGGCTAAGATAACTCCCAACAAACAAAAAGGGTTCATTGTTTCAAAAGCCTTGGCGATGACATAAACCTTCAACATACTCAGAATGAGCAAACGGATTCATTGAAAAAAGCAACATTTCTTTGATTTCAAGTAGTGTGGATAGATGCGGCAGGAAAAACACGCGTGAAAAAGGGGGTACTAAGTCCAATTTTTTTCAGGGAATTGAAGTCGAGGTCGATTTCCTGCCAAACCTTTTCGAAAAGGTGGTGGCAACTTTTTTCATCCGAAAATTGGGGAAATTCGTGTTCCAATTATGACGGTGCGCATATTTTTCAAATGGGTTGGTGAAAAACCACCAACTAGCTTTTTTGTAGCTAACATTTTTCTGAGACGAACATATATTGGAGCAGGTTCTCAGATTTTGTTTTTTGAACTTGGATATATAAATGAGCCATGAAAAAAGGGCGCCTGCTTGTTTAGGGTATATGGGTATATGGGGGGATACTACCCATTTATATAGGGGATCCCTATTAAACAACCAGGATTCAATGAAATGTCACACGGGTTTTGATCACTACCCAGTTTCAAAATGTTGGTTTAGTAAGGGGATCCCCCTCAAAAAGCCCTAATTTAGGTTATACTATATAATTTATCTAATTTGCCCAGATATATATGGTGATGTTCGAGGCTCTAAGTATATACAGAAACTAACGTATTAAAACAAAATGACGCCAGCCCTTTCGATCCCCAACAACATCGCCACAACAAGGCCCTTGATCGATCCCCAGGCAGGTTTCCGTGGGAGACAGGATGAAACATCCAGCAGTTGAAAAGAGGGTTTTTTTTTGTCAACATTTTTGAAGGTTTTCCAAACAAACACTGGTTTTCAAACGGATGAGATGTTTTTTTCCAATGTTCCCAATTTTTGAACATCATGTTGAACATGTATGTTTCCCATTTTTTAAAAACTGTTTTTTATTTTGAGAGGATTCTTGTGTCCGTTGAACCAGCCTTCCCAGGTTTTTTGTTTTTTGGTTTTCCGACTTCTTCCACGTCATCTCACGTGGTGATTCCAAGAGGTAATGTCCATCTGCATGTTTTTTGGCTTAAAGAAATGGTTGGCATTACACTCCCATGAGTATGACGGAAGTGGGAATTCGTGGACCCACCATTTTGGGCACACTCATCTTACACAACCTTCTGTTGTTCACTTCACCATGATTGTGGGAACAAAGGTAGAGCTATAAGTGGTGGTTTCATGTTTTTTTTCAAATGTTCACCCGCATCCAATTTGACAGTGACTCATATTTTTCAGATGGGTTGAAAAGAATCAACTACAAGGTGCACAAAATAAGTAGTGTTTATTTTTTCACCCCATGAAAACCCATTTAAAAAAGCCCATTACCCTCCAGTAAACTAACATAGCAATGGAAAATGCCAACTTTCAATAGGGAAATACATCTTCAAATGGTGGATTTTCCATTGCTATGTTAGTTTACTGGAGGGTAATAGGAGTTATTTCACCCCAATTTGTAACTGGTGTTACAGGGTTCCAAATTTGCATACGTAGCTTGCCATTGGGCTCGAGCCCCTCAGTTGAAGCTGTTCAAAATACCAAGCTGCCAAAAACCACAACTTGGAAGGTGTGTCCTTCAAACATAAGGGCTATACTGGAAAAAATCCTCCAAAATCTTGGCAAACAAAAAACCTTTTCAAAACAACATCCGGATAAAATGCAGATAACATGCGGCTAGAAGATAGAAGGGTATACTCTTGGAAAAAAGAGAGTCTTTTTCCTAAGTTTGGGTTTGTTTGTGAGTTCAACACGCTCAAGTCGTCAAAAACCATTTCTGTAAATTAGATCTTTCTTTTTCGAGACAAGTAACACATTCATTAAGAAAATCCGCAAAAAGAAACGCCAGTCAGACCCGAGAACTCATGTTTTAGATCACGGGGGGAAGTGTCCCCCAGTTTTACCAAGAGTTTTTTACCGTATTCCGACATCTTGTCTTGACACGTCCGTTGATCCGATGTATTGCGTCACATCATTGAAGATGACGTGGCTTTTGCTGCTTTTTGCGACTTGACGGAGGGGCGTCACCCTCGAAACCTGCCCAAGTGGACCAGTTTTTAACTTCAAAGATCTTAAAAGGTAAGGGCCATGTTTTTTCTCCACTTGTAAGTGAAGCTAAAATCTTAGTTTAAGTTTAATGAAGCATCTTCCAGGTGAGAACCCATCTAACTTAATGAAGACATGATCCCAAGTATGAGCTTTTTTTCCACACTTTTGGAAGGAATATAGTCACCTTACCTACGATACTTTCAATTTCCAATGAGGGGACACACAACGCGTCAAAAAGCAGATGGAACATGGATGTCATCGTTCAACCAGGGGTTCAAGGGGTGTTCCTGGGCTTCAAGGGGGTTTCAACAGAGTCCATTGGTTGGTGAAAACTTCCCCTTTGGGAGTTTCATTCCGAAAACCGCTACGGCGCAAAGGGCTAGGGAAAAAAATATCAAGATTTTCGGCACCACAGATTTGAGATGTCATCCTTTTTTTTGTTCCTTCTTTTGACTGGGGTGTATCATGTTGAGCGAGATCAATGCCTGCATATACGGGTTAGTGAACTTTACGTGTTTTCCAATACTTTGACTGTCAGGGTAGATTATGATTTCAATCTTTTAAGGGATTTTTGTCAGAATTTGAATGCACACCTGAAGTCCGAAAGCTGCCGTGATCATGAATTCCTAGTAACTTATATTCTATGCACCATACATTTGGTCCAATTATACCCCAAATGGTGGTTTAGTAAGGGAAATCCTCTTATTTCAGGGAAATCTAGATTGGTGAAATATTATGATCATAATTTGGCCAGATACATGCATTTAATCTTTAAACCCATATTCCAATTTGCTGGTCCAATATGGGTGTTTCCTTAAATGGTGGTACCCCCAAAACACCCCAAAATGATCATTTTAAGTAGGAAAACCCATGGTTGTTGGGTACCACCATTTTAGGAAACCCCCATATAGTGGCTTTTTCTTGCCAGCACAAAACAATGAACAGACAAACCAAGGCTTGTCATCTCAGCCTTGTGCAGAGCAATTGGTTGAACATTGTGGAGAAGGCACGTCGACGTGTCGGTCACGTGAGTCGCATTTTTGATCGAATGTGGTAATGATTCTCATTGGCAAATCTGTGGTACTGTTGATGGAAGAAATCCCAAACAACCACCTGGTATATTAATAACACCTTGTAAATAATGGGATAAACTACTAACCTCAACTGGTTAGCCAGATTTCAGCCATCCACAGTATTTCCGTTAGGCACTGCAAATTTGGTGGGTGTTTTAATGTATACAACTTAGTCCCGGGGACCTAAGTTTTGCCTCTCCGATGGTGAACCCGCATCCAAAATCAGGAGAGAGCGTTGGATGGTCAGGGTAGGGCCAGCTTAGCTGAAATCTTGAAGTTCTACATAGCCGCAGTCACCAAAGAAAAAAATATTGCCTCATCAAGATCATTCCGGCCGTGAGATTTGGGGAATTTGTTTTTCGGCGAGGGGTTGAAGATGAGAAATATGAGTCCCAAGAAGCTTGTTTTTTTTTGGGGGGGTCAGTTTTGGTGAGTTTTGAAACAAAAAGACGCCTTCACAACACATCACCCCACAATGGCTTGCGATATAACCCCATATTTCTCAAAATTGCGCTTCCACCTACGTTACTAGGTGGTGGCAACTCAAATATTTTTTATGTTCATCCCGATCCCTGGGGTTTCATGATCCAATTTGACGAGCATAGTTTTCAAGGGGGTTGGTTCAACCACCAACTAGACCTAGGATGGCTTCACTTTTTAATTTCTTGCCCTTTGAATCTTCCACATCTTTTCTGCTGAACAAGTGGAGGTGTTTTTTACCTTCAGCCCCAAGGACCTTCATTCCGACTTCATCATCAGTATGGTCCTATAGTCGTCCCATTCGGGGTTGCTGAACACGAAAGAATTTATCCAAAGATATTTACTGTAAGTCATCATTGTCATCATTGTGTGCTTGTGTGTCTGTTCTAAAATAAACATCTCTTGCTTTTTTCCCGGTAACCTTCAACTTTTCAAGGCATTCAGTGACAAAGTACACCCCAATATTATTGGCGATGCTGTGACATGTTGGTGTGTTGGTGTCCCGGCTGTTTCCCAAAGAAAACTTCCCATGAGCTAGTGGTACATTGGTGGTTTGGTGTCCCAGTGGTTTGGATTCAACCATTCTAGGCACCTCGGGGGAAATGATCCAATTTTGACTCGTTTTCTCTTTTTTTTTAAAACATGATCCACTCAGATTGATTCAAAGTATCAAACAATCATGAGAATCTACGGGTATTTGCCCCTTCGGAAAATAGCCGGCCTTCGGCCAAGAGGGTTACGTTGATCAGATCATTTGGTCGTTGATCCCATCTTGGAAGGCAAAAACGCAAGAAGAACGGCTCTCAGCACAAGCGCAGCCCCTCGGTCTCCGTCAATTTTTTACAGGATCACATATGAAGCTTTTTTTTGGGTGATGGATGATGACATACATGCATATAATATATCATATGTATGGGGTTTAGAATATACATAATTATACAACGTATATATATATATGTATACATTGAAAATTACCATATATTATATATGATACATATATGTATTATATAGTTTGTGAAGTCTTTGAGAGTGGAAAAAAATCATCTTTGGCCATAGTGTCTGGAGGGGTGTTTTGACTCGATGTCTTTTGTTGAATTGTTTTTCCAAATCGTTTCGGATCGTTTTCTTGGAGAATCATCTTGGAAATACCAGTTGTCCGAGAATGAAAATCGTAAGAACCTTGCTTCAAGTTTGGTGCGGTAAGTTCATGTTTCCTTTCACTTACTGTAACACAAAAAAGGTGCATCCCCAGAAGGTCGGGCCTATACCAGTTATGACTGGGTTTTTTCACTCCTATAAGTAGGGTTAGAACTTATAACCCCAGTCACCCTTGTAAAAAGGACATTTATAGAGGTTATTTCTAAGCAGTAAGGGCCCATCTTGCAACAAACACAAGAGTCTGGGCAGGGAAAAAAAACCCGGCAACCAAAGATGTGCTTTTTCTTTTTCGGAAACATCTTCGAGATGTTCCATGTTGGTGAGTTTGTTTCTTTATTTTTTACCAGAGATACTGTTGATGGTTCAGAATCCGGCGGTCACTAGTTGAGGTTGGTAGTTTACCCCATTCTTTTCAGGATTTTTTTACACCCCAGGTGGTTGTTTGGAATTTCTTCCATCAATCGCAGTCTTAACGTGATTTATGTAAGACGCATGAAAGATAAACTCCATGTTATCCTGCGTTCATTGAGTTTGGATTGCAAAAAAAAAGGTATGTTTCAACAGCATCAAATCGCGGTGATGTCTGATTTCGAATTTTCACAAAAAACGGACTCAACGCTACTTGCTCAGTCTTAATAAACCATCGTCTACCTGGTGGTTTCAAAAATTGTTTATTTTCACCCCTACTTGGGGAAATGATCCAATTCGACTAATATTTTTCAGGTGGCTTGAAAACACCAACCAGCATAAGTTTCTCCCAATACCAAATCGGTTTTTTCGGTGAGGCTGTGTGCCTCTGGCGGTCAACCCTCCTGTGGCAGCTGTGCAGACGTCCAAAATGCCTTGATAGCTACACGGAAGGCCGCAACGTCTGGGTACACAAAAGACGGAGAATGTGAATAATGCCCTTCAAGTCGACTTAAGCAGTGTTAAAGTGGGAACTGTTCAATGGGAAATCCATCTACCACTGGTGAATCTAGGTGGCAACTCAAATATTTTTTATTTTCACCCTGAAATTTGGGGAGATGATCCAATTTGACGAGCATATTTTTCAACTGGGTTGGTTCAACCACCAACTAATAGTACGTGTTTGTCAGGGCAAAAGGATATTTTCACCATCATCGGCATGATTAGAATCATAATCATTATAATGAATATGATAATCATCATCATTGTTTTATTAATCCAGATCATTCCCAAAAATTCTATGTTTATCGAAGATAAACACGAAGCTCCAAGATGATATTGCAGGAACACAAATAAGAGTCGATGAAATTGCATGACAGTACTTCATAACATATCGTTCTATCTGCAATAAAACGCGTGCCATTTTGCTTGAATGGGACAGCTCCATCAACAAAAGCACATCTACACCGTCTACACCCCTGAAAACGAACATGTCCCCTAAAATGGGGCCATTTCCAAAAAAGGCAAGGCTTGTCTTCCAACCGCTATTTTTCAGGGGACATTAGTTAGTTTTCCATTTGGTATTCCCTTTAGAAGTATTGTAAAAAATCCGGGTTCCCAATCCCAAGTTGGCACTGTTTTGCATTCATTTGGCCTAAATTTGGTTCATTTTTATGATATGTGTTTATCCTGTAATTTTATGTAGAGGTACACGCCTGCATCTTCTAGATATATTAGTAACAATTCTGCCTTTTGGTAGGTGTTTTGGTGAAAAGGCACAAACTTTACACACTTGGAAGATTCAGGTATGCATATCTAGATTTATACTTGGATGTGATGGGTTGGATGAACATATAGATAGTCAATGTACTTGGTGGATCATCCCATGACTAGTAAGTGGTTAATAACCATGGCTGGTATTGTTCCCCTACCTGGGGCAACGTTCCCCTTCCAAATGGCCTTTCCATGGCCTAGAAAGGTGGGTGATCCTAGCTACATACTAAGTGGTGTGATGATCCAAGTGCCAAGCCTGAAACTATTTCGGACACACGAACCAGTGATGAACGTCGATCTATTTCTGTTTTACATGCCTCATTTTCTGCTTTCACCATGATTGTGGGAGGAAAAGTAGCAGGTAACCCAAATGAAATTCACAATTGAAGTCTTTTTTTTGACACCAAACTAACAAAAGTATGATATCACCTATTTTTGAAACCGCCGCTGCTTTTTCTTCCGTCAATTTTTTTCTCGTTTTTTCAGTTTTTTCTTTTTGTTACCCTCCCGTAAACTAACATGTAATATAACCATACAACATCCACATTTTTCCTGGTAAACACCATCCATAATTCTGGATTTTCGAGCCAGCTATTTAGTGAACACCGGAATTTTTTCGTGTCAACGAATCCCATCAAAGGGGCCGCCATGCGCCATCATTGCAAAAATTCCCTCCGTTTTTTTGGAGGTGAAAGAATTGGAGACAAAAAGTGTGGAGGGCAGTAGCGAATGGGTCGAGCTTCTGAATGCCTTAGAGGTTGCCGGTGGGGGAATCACCAGGATGCGTCGAGCCGAATCAATGGATGGAAATCACATGAATCCATTCCACCTTCCTAGTTATTTCATTTAGATAAACTAATTAATATAGCAGGAGTCATCAAATACCACCTATTTGGGGAATCAAAGTTGATGCAAAATGTATGGTGATTTTGGGGGGGGATTTCCCGAAATTAACAGCGTATCGTTTGGGTTGGTATAATATAATGACTTTTTCTTGGGGGGGAGTCACCAGGAGGTGAACAGCGAAGCGAAGCTGGAAAAACCTCCAATGGTTTTGAGTTAGGGCATGATTCAGGGAGAATTTGGTGTAATTTTGTTGAGATCATACATAGATATAATTCAAATGCAAGGTTTTCGAGGCAAATACATCAAGAGGGGTTGTCAGTGTTGAATGATTCTTCTTCGAAAAACCGAAATCTGTAAAGCAAGAGTTTTTTTCCTCGTTTTTTCTGAGTTGGGGTGTTGGTGGTTTTTGTTAGATTCAATCACCTGAGTAGTAGTAGTAGTAGTAGTAGTAGTAGTAGTAGTAGTAGTAGTAGTAGTAGTAGTAGTAGTAGTAAAATTTCATGGCCAGGTCAACCTACCCCCCTAAGGTAACGTACCCCCCACAGAAATAAGGGTTTAATAGCCGGCCTTAAGGGGAAACCAATGGTTTTCATAAGCCCTGATCATAAGGCCGGCTATTTCAGAACTCCTGCGATCGTGGGATGGGAAAGGATGGGAAAGTAGGTTTTTATCCCATTATTTACAAGGTTCTTTTTTCGCCGTCCAAACGGTGGGAATGGGAATGGGATTTCTGGTTGCCATCAACAGTATGATAAACATATCACTTCGAAGATTGCAGCGGACTCACCTTGTATCATCAAATTGGCACATCACATTATCATATTGCTATTTCAGCTATTCCACAAATGGTGTGAACAACGTGGTAGCAAACAAACATGGAATGCCAATCGAATGACGAAAATCCTTCTCAAATCAGAAGATGGCTGACTAGTATTGACTAGTTTCATTTTGCGTGGTGTTAAGCTGTGGGTGGAATGGGACTTCGTTTCATGTCTTGCGCTAGTCCATGTTGGGGAGGGGATGCACAAACTTAGGATATGTAAATTATATATACACACATGCGCAAAAATCAAGAACACCTTGTATGCATGGATGAAGAGTTAGCAAATGTGAATCATGATCAACTTCATTTGAACATTTAAATTACCTCCTCAGAACTAAGACATCCCCTGAAAATTGATGGTTTGGAAGATGATTCATTGCCTTTCAAAATGGTCCCCTCTTTGGGGGACATTCGTTCATGTTCGCGGGGATGTACTATGTTGAATATTCTTTTCTCTCTCACCATTCGCATGATGAAGAAGTAACTAAGTAGACTTGTTGACGAAAAGAACATCTACCCTTCCATTAAGGTAAGCCCTTTCCGCCGCCGCTTTTAGCCGCCGCTGCCAGTACACCTCAGCACCGGGGTGCTATGATGTCTCCGCGTGGATCTTTGAGGTGCGTTTTTTTTTCCTTCAAAAAACGATTAAAGAGATCAACGGATGACAGGTACAGTTTAGGTCAAGTTTAGGTGGTTTCCTTATGGGGACTGAATGATGCCTTTTTGGAAGGAATCACATTTTTATTTTGGATTTTGAGGTTCATGTTTTATCAGGTTTCTTCTGAATCAAGATGACATGTTGAAGAAGATGGTCTCATCATCTGCCCTTTGCATTTGGGTGAACTACACCAATCGTCAAAAACCCAAATGGTGGTTTAGGCCAATTTTCCATACATCACTTGACATTTTGGTAGAACAAAAACATATGGATGAACATATGAAAATTATGAAATGATCATTCCATTGACTCAGATCTATTTCCAGGTGTAGTTCTTATTGTTTAAACCCCCATGTACATGGAAAGGATCCAATTTTGACAATTTTTTCATTTTTGGTGGCTCAACTGAACATCAGGAGCCTTCTTCTGAGATGAGTCATGAGGAGCGTCGTAGGGAGGCATAGCTTCTTTTTCTGAAAAAAGCGTCAAACGTCGTGCGGAAGTTATTATAAATTTGAGCACTTAGAAAAAAAAGCCTGCTTGGTGGGGTGACATGTTTCAAAAAACATATGCTATATTGTGGTTTCAACTATTTTTTATTTTCACCCCTACTTGGGGAGATGATTCAATTTGACAAGCGTATATTTCAAATGGGTTGAAACCACCAATTAATATCATTTACAAGGTTTATAAATGCAATGCTTCCATTAAGATTCCAGATTTATTTCGAACATTTTGTCAATGATTGGAAACCTCCGGGTTTTGCAAATAGAGCCCCGGAAGAAGAATCGAGTTTCCTTGTTGAATACTACTCCCCCTAAAAAAAGTGGTTGGTTCAGACATTTGCCTTTCCTTTTTGAAATGGCCCCTTTCTTGGGGGACATGTTCGTTTCGGGGGGGGGGGAGTATTGTTTCACATATCTTTGTTTCGGGGTTTAAAATCTACCGAATCTTTCAGAATGTGAAACGTTGGACCCCAAAAAAATGCCCGAGCAGTGATCAAATCAACACCCGTTGTACGGAGATGAAATACTGCCCACTTGAAAGGGATTATTTCATAGGCCATTGGAAACCCGGATGACTCATGGTTCATGTCACCAGGGTGGGTCTATGTTTCCACATTTGTCACTGAAAGGATCAAGACTTGAGCAATGCAAAAAACATGGTTGGTTGGGTTATATAGGGGATTATACTACCCAACTATATGGGGATTGTAGTAAAACCATTATAATTAACCAACCAGTATAACCCATAGGATCCATGGGACTGGTACATTTCCCTACATGAATGGTTGATTTATATGGGTTTTCATGTAGGTAAACATACCTACAATCGTCCCATGGATCCGTCATGGATAATGGAAAGTAAGGCCGGTTTGTTTCGTGGCTCAACTTTTTTCGGCTTCACCGAGCTCGACTGGCTAAGTCGTTTGCAAGCCTACTTACAAATGGGGTATTGCTTGGGGTTATAACCCACTGATCCTAACCATTGATCCTAGCTTCCTGGCACATCTAAGTATGGATAATGGAAAGTGGTACACCCTGGAAGATGAACATGGAACCTAAGAATACACCCCTGGAAAGGGAAAAGTCATATTCCGATTCACCATGTTCAGGTTCTATGTTACTCTTCCGGGGTGTCAGGTTTTTTTGGTTTCGTGACTCACTTGAGGTACTATGGTTTCCATGGCCTTAGGTCGAAATGTGCCTTGACACGATTTGTTGAGACGATGGGCGGCTCGGTAGTTCCCAGAATTGAACCGTAATCCAACACCCTTGTTATTTGCTGTACATGGGGGATCAACAACTACCCAGTTATAATATGAAGATTATATAGATAAAACATTATAAAGATCCCTGTTAATCAACCAGGATGACTCATGGTTCATGTCAGCCAATGATGTTGATCGCTGCTCAAGTAGGAAAAACCCCTGATCTTCCGGTTCCGTGCCCATATGTCAGGCAAACGTAACGAGACTCGACCCCTGGTTCCAAATATATAGGTGTTTCCGAAAATAGCGGTACCCCCAAATCATCCATTTTAATAGGGTTTTCCATTATATATAAATCATCCATTTTGGGGTACCCCTATTTTTGGAAACACCCATATAGGGAAGTACACCCCACAAATTTGGTGGATTCACAAGTTTGAAAGTGTCTCACATGTCGGCGAATCATATCTAATTCTGATTCTGATCACCTGCTTCAGACACAAAAAGGGTCAAAGGATATACGATACCTGGGGAAAATGATCAAATTTGACTAATACTGTTGATGGAAGAAATTCCAAACAAGCACCTGAGATGGTGGTAAAACCCTGGTAATAATGAGATGCTAACCATTTTTTTGTGGTTAGCCAGATTTCTGAACCATCAACAGTATGTTTCAGATGGGTTGTTTCGGATGGGTTTGGTTCAACCACCAACCATTGGGTGACTTTAAGGATTTTCAGATCCTTTGTGCTTCATAGGTTGGTTGGACAGCTGGTTGCCTGGACCTGAAGATCTGATGTTTTAGTTTGAATCGCCAGATTTGTTTGGTGATTCAAACTGTGAAAAACTGTCTAAAGGATACTCCCCTTGAATTTCTTCTTATTAATTCAAAAAGGGGATGTTAAATGCAACTTGAACATACTATGATTTCGGAAGGATGTTAGTTGGATATGGAGTCGTTTTTGTGGAGAAAAAGCGTAAATTTAACGAGATATTCCGAGATTGTCCCACTCCTTAAGGTAAACAAAACTGGTGAAGCAAAGATTTCAACAAGCTCCTGTGATGAAGAATTTCTTCTGATCAACTTCGGACATTTCTCTTTTGTTGTGTTTACAGGGATTTTTGCACCATCGGAATCTTAACTTAAAGAAGGGATACACCCCCGAAAACTAACATGGAACTTGAAAATACCCCTCTGGAAAAGGAAAATCATCTTCCAAACCATCATTTTCAGGTTCTATGTTAATCTCCAGGGGTGTAGCTAAAAATCGCAGAGATTTGGATGAAGACTCAGTTTTTGCAGCAACATGATAGCAAGTCGAGCTACCCGAAGCCAACAAAAATCATGGCGCCAGTCAACCTACCCCGCCCCGCTAACCTACCACCCTTCAGAAATAAAGGTTTACCCCCCCTGAAAACTACCATGACAGTGGAAAATCCACCATGAATGAAGATGTATTTCCTATTGAAAATGGGGATTTTCCAATGTTCTGTTAGTTTTCAGGGGTGTAATTGTCTGCCTTATTAAGGGAAACCAATGGTTTTTCATAAGTCCTCCTGAATAAGGCCGGCTATTTCTGGGGGGGTGCCTCGGCAAAGGGTAGGTTGACTAGCCATGTTTAACAAGGATGCTTATTATCATGGTTTATTGTAATCCCCATTTAGCTGTGTAGTTTTTTCATCCCCAACAAATCCCTTCAAGAGCAAAACGGGGGCCATTTTTTTCATTGCTCAGGTGGATGATAGCTACTTCTTATCCGATGAAAGGGAGGTGCCTTGTCTTCACCTTTGGGGCGAGTCGGATGCGTCGTTTCACTGGAATTTTGTTTGGGGGGAATATAATTTTTTACACCCTCCCTCAAACTAACAGCCTGCAAGCACCTGAAAATGGATGGTTGGAATAGGATTGTTTTCCTTTTGGGGGCAATTTCGGCCTAATTTCAGGGGCGAACCGTTCGTTTCAGGGAGCGTTTTCATTGTACTTTTCCCAAGCTGACAATTGGATGCCGGAGCATGGCTTTCAGTGAGAAAAAGATTCTGGCACCATAACCTGAAATGGTAGAATCAGACGCCTGAAACTTTCAATGATTACATCCCCGAAAACTAACATGGATACCCAAAATGATGGTTTGGAACATGTATCTTCTTTTAAATATGGCCATTTTCGGTATCTAACTATGTTAAATTTCTGGGGTGTATATTTACCTTGCGGAGGGCAAAAATCTCAATGCATGCTTTCTTTTCTTAAAATAGTAGAGGGAAAGAAAAGCAGTGGAATTTATGGCAGGAATTGATCATTGGTCACAGTATTTTCCACAAGATATCATCATTATCATCATCATCATCATCATCATCATCATCATCATCATCATCATCTTATTCTTCATTATTTGTATATTCGTACCTCAAACGAACCCTCACCTTTTTTGAAACGGTACCCCCATCCCGTTAAAATCTCGAGGAACGTCGATTGTGGGAAGGACCAAGAATTGCTGCTGGATATCCTTGGAAGGATAAGACCTTAAAGCACCGATGACAGCACTGAGAGATGAGTCATAGTCAGGCTTTGATGGGCTTTGTTTTTTCGGGTTGCTGCAGTTGGTGGTTGATGTACCCTCCCTAAAACAAACAGTTCATTCCTGGAAAGAGGCCGGAAAGCCCAGTTGTTAAAGCAGTTTCCCAACTACCATGTTTCGGGTTTGAGGGAGTGTGCTTATACAGATTATATATCTAATACTAGGAATCCCTGTATAAATGGGGAAGTCCCTGGATGAGGTAATGATTATCAGATACAACTATTGCCCATCGAAGATGTTGAAAACATTTCTCGGCGGGCAAAAAAAAATCACAGGTCAAAAACCTACGAAGCTGATAGTTGAGCAAGTTATTCACCAACTGTTATGTCAAATGGGAAGAATACTGTTGATGGAAGAAAATTTGCCCCAGTTGAGGTTGGTAGTTTATCCCATTTTTTTCAAGGTTTTATACATCGCAGGTGGTTGTTTGGGATTTCTTCTATGAACCATATGACCGAGACATCCCCGAAAATATCCCAAAATATATATATCGTTTGCCGACATTCACCCTTCAACATGACCTATATTGTGTTTTTTTAGGTAAGCAATACCTACAGTCCCATGATGTTTTGTTACGTTTTCTTCTTTTCCACCTGGCATGGACTGAGTCAAGGGGTGTTTCTGGCACTGTTTCTGGCACTGTTTCTTGTGATGATTTTGCAATCCAAGTCATCAATCTCAGAGGAACATGTCTCTACTAGCAGCAACACCCCTTGGAGGTAGAGATACCATTTCTCATGACAGGGATGGGGATCTGCTTTTAAACAACTCCGCCAAAATCATGGCATCGGAAAGATTTGAGACCCAAGAAACACTACTTGAGCAGTGTTCAAAACCGTTTTTTTTTAAATTGGGATCCGTATATCAGCTTTTAACCACTTTTGTATTATAATCCGCTATATCAAAAAAACCCAATCAGTCAGTATTTCATGGAATGTCAGCCAAGGGTTTGGTTCATGCTGGATGCGCATGACTTAGGTATGCTTGGGATCCAAAAATTGGAGTCAATAGCAAGAGAGCCATCCAATCCGCCATGGAGGTGCGAGGATTTTTTGAAAAAAACAACAACATGTGAGTTTTTCCTTGGGGGCTCCCGCGATCAAGGGATTTTCAGGGATTTTTCATGTATTTTTCTAACTATATAAATTTTAAATGAGGAGCGCCTTTAGAACCCCAGAATCCTCAGCATCACAGGGTCGTTTTTTTTTGATGACAAGGTTGGTCACCTTGGAGTCCTGAGTCAGCAAGGCTAGTGCCTTATGGAAAAAACCAGCGGGGCTAATAAAAACACCAGGTTTCACCCGTTTTTTCTTAAGGTTTTATTTCTGGTTTAATAGGATTCTTTATTGAGGGGTGGTGATTCCCCTAATCATTCAAAAATGTTCCCTAAGGTTCCCCAATCTTCCCTAGGAATCGTTCCCCAGTTACCCCCTCCCCTTGAACACCTCCCCCCTTAAGAATCCTAGAATGGTTGAAAGATGTTGCTTTTAACCAACCAGTAGGCCAGGAATGGTGTGCCTGCCTTCTTCCATTCCAAAGGTAAATCCCCCGTGTTGGAGAGCAGCATTCCTTAGGATCGTTTAGGTGAGGTTTTCAGCTTACCCGAAGCGTGTTTACATTATATAGTGAAAATCAGATATCTTCAACCTTATCTTGGGAAAGCTCAGAACCAACTTTGTGCTGAATCAAAATCTGTCAGAAAGTGAAAGGGACAGAGTTCAGAGTCAACCCTCGAAGTTTAACATAGCCCTGAAGAATGATGGTTTGAAGATTACTTACCTTTTGGGATGGCTTATTTTCAGGGGCTATGTTAAACTTCCAGGGAGTACTCAACATATTATTTCAGAAGACTCCTTATTTCAGACATGATGATTGGACCTTGTTGTGGTTGGCAAAGCACAGCTGACACCAACACTTTTTGGCTAAACTGTTTGATATTTTAAACACACAGACGAACTTTTCACGTGTATTTCCAATTGAACATTGCCGATTTCCATAGGCATAGCGGCAGCATAGGTTCCCCCAACTGTTGCAAGTATTGAAAAACGCTCCCCATTTCTACCCACCTGGAAACATCTTGTACCCACCTGAAAGCAAGTGTATCTTCTGAAAAGATGATTCATTTCCTTATATGTAAAAAGGTGTCTTTCTTGCGCAGTCGTTCATTGTTTCTTTGGGGTTTCATTCGGGTCAGGTTTGCCAAAGTTTGTTGAAGACTACCTCCTTACCCTCTTCCTGACCCCTTGCAGGAGATTAGTGAGAAGAGCTGCGTGCAGTTTGAAGAGGTGCCGGTTGGACCCGCCCCACCCCGACAAGAGAAGCCGATGTTGGATCTGAGTTTTAATTCAACCACCCTAAGCATCACTGGACCCTGTGATTTTGAGGGGTTTGAATGTGTTTTTGGCAGGGATGAGCAAGGGGTCTCCAGACATCTCCAAACCACCCAGTGACTGGAGATCCCATGATTCTTTTTTGGCAGCATAATGGAAAGTATCCGAGTTTTTTTTTTGGTATGTCTCAATTGTTTTGCATACCCTCGAAAATGAACATGGAAGTTTCAAGCATTTTCAGGATTTTTTTCAAGGCCCTGAAAAATAATCCCCCCCAAGTTTCAGGTTTTAGCCATCCCGGATGGTGGTGGCAACTCAAACCTTGTTTAGTTTCACCCCTATATGGGGAAGATTCCAATTTTGACTCATATTTTTCAAAGGGGTTGAACCAAGCACCTAGGAAATGATCACAGTTCGCCCCTGAGAATAGGCCGGAACCAAGCATCCATTTTCAGATTTTTCAGGGGCGAACTGAACTGTTAATTTTGTCAAGTCTCCGCACCTTCCGAATCATCTATGCTGAGCTGTTTGTATCCATGTGTTTTCATCATTCATCACGCCGTGTCTAAGTGGGACGTAATCGGCGATATCAAATGGCAAAGTTTTAAACACCAGAACTCGTGGCTCAATTTTATACCGCGGAAAATTCAGATGGAACCTAAAAATCACCCCTTTGAAAAGGAAAATCATCTGAACCAAACCTCCCTTATGGTGTTCTATGTTAATTTTGCCAGGGTGTATTCTGGCAATTGCAAGGGGTATTTTTTTGCCTGGTATTAGAGACTGTTTATTTGATCCGACTTTGAGTTCTACCCGTCACTTGACGCCCTTTTTATCGAATTATCCATATGGCGCAAAGCGCCCTTCTCGCGCCAGGTCCCTTTTGATTATATTGGTGGCTGCTGGTCTTACACTGTTTTTATTTGGGAGGTCATTTTTTAAAGTTCGGGGGCGTACTGGGGACATATCATTAAAATGAGCTTGATTCAAGAATTTGGAGTGTGAAATATGACCAAATTTCGCCAGAGATCGAGATTTTTTGCCAACATCAAGCATGTTGTTACAACAATATCATCCAACTTGCTTGGGGTGATATCATCCAACTTGCTTGGGGTGCTTCATACAAGGTTGGGTTGGTTAGGTTGGTTGGGTTGGTTGGGTTGGTTGGGTTGTATTGGGTTGGGTGGGTTGGTTGTGTGTGGTGTGGGTGTGTGTGTGTGTGTGTGTGTGTGGTGTGGNTGTGTGTGGTGTGGTGTGGTGTGGGTTGGTTGGATTCATCCTCATTTTTCTGAAATCAAATGTTGCTCTATGTCGAAGGGACCTAAATGCAACATACATCTTTTCATCATGGGTAACTGAATCCTTGTGGCACAGTTGGGAGATAAATCGATCCACTGGCAAGTCCAAGACCAAAGAAAGAATGCGCGATTTTTCATTCCGTTTTAAAACGGTTCCTTTTCAGGTGCTAACTTGCTGTTAGTTTCAGCGCGTTTTTTTTTCGGACCAACCCTGCCAAAGTACAGTATATAGGTGGATTGAATGGTTGGAAACCATGAAAACCAGATGGTGAAGACATTAGATGAGTATGTTTCACCTTCAACTAGAGCACCTGCAGGAATTTCTACTACAGGCTACATTTATTTACATTTTATATAAATCTACCTTGGTGTTACATCCAATCATGGCGAAACAACACCAATGGGTTGACTGATGTAGGTTGTTCAACTGTACTACTTACTTAGTATATATTGAAGGGGCGAATATGTTTTATTTCTGGTGTTACTATTGATGGAAGATATCCTGCATCACCTGGGATGTATAAAACCCTGCCAATAATGGGATAACCGGATAAACTACCAACCTCAACTGGTGAGTTTGCCGGATTTCTGAACCATCAACAGTATGTTGTATTGTTGGGTTGTATCATCGGAGCAATCTTGAGCTCCCCCCAGCTGAAACCGATGTGGGGATCATCAGCCAAAAACTGGGTGGTGGTTTTAACGATTTTTTATTTTCAACCCTATTTGGGGAAGATTCCCATTTTGACGAGCATATTTTTCAAAGGGGTTGAAACCACCAACTAGAAAAGAACGCATCGTTTTTGTTGGCATCTCTTGTTGGATTTGGATGCGATGCGTTTCTTTTCTGTGGTCTTTTTTGCATTTCTACTACAATAGCGCTCCAAGTTTTTGGGTCTTCGAATACCAAAAAACGAAGGATGCCAGGATATCATGGAATCTTTTGCTGACATAAGTCCATTGTACTTTAAGTTCAAATTTTTGTCTATATACACACTCCACCCCCCCCCCAAAAAAAAAAAAAAAAAGGCTGGACAATCCCCCAAATGTTGCATTTTTTTTTGAAAGGAAAGTCCCGGACTTCCAAATCATCATTCTTAAGGTTCGTCATTCAGAAGATAAGCGTGCGGAAGGCCGCTAAAGAAAGAGTTGTGAAAGATGGGAGAAAAGATTTGTCACGCCATCCGAATCTTTTGATAAAAACATGACCCTTTTTTTGGGACGGCGAAAGGTTTGCGAAAGAGGTTCGAAAGGGGGAGTTCCCCCTGACTTGAATGAGCCCACCCCTCATATACAATGTATATACAGAATATTATGATGATAGTATATATACTTGTGACTTGTGTGTATATCACACATTTTTCCTCAATAGTTCATATCATGCCATGCTCTCATACTTTCTAAGTGGACAACTTTAGGACTTTATTTTGGTGCACTGAGGACACTATGTTCAGATCATTGATACCGAGGAGGGTTGCTGGTCCGGTGTACCTTGCCATCCGATCGATTTGAAAAAAAACACACCTCCAAGGTATTGTCCCACTTAGATCATGGGAATTTAAGGTACCCCCCCCAAAGCTACCCCCCCGAAGAAATAAGGCCTTATTAATGGACTATTAACCATTGGTTTCCCTTAGTAAGGCCTTAATAGTTTTTTTTTCTTGGGGGGGGTGGCATTGGGGGGATACCTTCAATTCCCATGATGATGGTTGATACTGCTTCTGGTTCAGAGATCCTTTGCTAACCCTTAAGGGGGGATGGTGATTCCCATCATCTCCCCTAAGGTTCCCGAATCTTCTGAATATTTAGGGTTCCCCAGTTACCCCACCCCGCCTTGAACACCCGCCCTCCCTCAAGAACTCTATACAAATGTTTTTTGTTTGATTGGTTGGTTGGTTGGTTGGTTGGTTGGTTGGTTTTTTTTTGATCCAAAGAATGCGGTTGTTGGTGGTGGTTGATCCACCCAATTGAAAAAAAATAGTTGGCAGATTAACTTCCTTTTACCTATTAAGAGTGAAGACAAAATATGCAAACTTTCCAAAAAAATCTCTGAAACCACCGTAGATTTGAGGTGTGGTTTTAAGCAGGTTGGATTTCAAAGTGGGATGGTGGGATGGTGGTCAAGCCCTCCCCGGTCCATGACAAGCAAATCCACCCCTTATGTCCTTATGAGTCTGCCATGGTAGAGAGATTTGAAGAAACAAACGCAAACCTAGGGAATCGTTTTCAAATTCAGAATTTCGGCCCAGTTTTCAAATTTGCAGTTTCAAGTACACATTTTGGACATCTTTCAAACCTACGGCCTTAGGGAATTTCTGAAGGAAATGCTTTTCACCGTTTCACCTGAATTTCCAAAATCCTTTACAAAAATGGGACCCCATAAATCTATGTTAAAAAAGCTTCCTTGAAATGGAGGCATTTGCGAGATTTTGTAGGTCGCCATCAAATGGTGATGGGGTAGGGACCTCTTCGAAAATTTTTGGAAGTTCCGTGGCGATACAAAATTCGCAAAGTGAAATTGCCATGTCGTCGCAACTCACTTCTAGAAAAAACCAAGGTGTTCGCTAGTGTTCACCATCATTCTGCTCCAAATTATAGCGACCTCACACGACCTCACTGTACTACATAATCCTATTGAAAAAAACCCACCCAAAAACACCAGCCAAATGGGTCACCTGAGGTTGGCCAAGGCAGCATTCGTTTGAACTTGGCGATGGGATGTAGAAGTCATAATACAGCACTTCATGAGTTGCTCCATGCATTGGGAGTCTTGACGTAAAATTGCAGATTCCAACAACAAAGGTGTGGGTTGGTGGGATGATGATATACCTTTAAGGTCAAAATAGATGGCACAGATACCAAAAGGTAGGTTAATAAAGGGTCTTTATAAGTCAATACGTAGGGACTGTGCCATCTACTTTTCAATTACTGTACTAGCAGCAGTTTTCAACAATGGATCATTGATGGCCTGGTGGTGGCAACTCAAATATTTGTTTGTTTTCACCCTTAATTACCTGGGGTTTCATGATCCAATTTGACGGTTGCATATTTTTCAAATGGATTGGTTCAACCACCAACTAGACAAAGTGAGTAAAGTTTTCAAACCCCACCGTGTGTGTGTTTTTTCCGTACCACTGTTTTTTTTTTCAAGATGTAGCTGTATAAAGGTTACCCTCCCTGAAACTGAAAGTCGATCGAAGACGATCTTTGCATTTTCGGATGGCCGGGCCCATTTTCAGGTGCGATTTGTTAGTTTCAGGGAGTGTATTTTATCAAAGCACTCTGAAAAAGTAGCAATGAATCCGCATCTACTTGAAAATGGGTGGATTTTTTTTCAGGGGTTATGTTAGAGTATCCGAAAGGTCAGGTAGTTTTCAAAACATTTTAGGTTTTGGTGAAGCAAGACAGATATGATTGAGGTAGGAAACCCTCCAAAAACAAATTGGGTGAAAATTTTCCAGGCTAACTGTTTTTGGGTGATTTATAAGTGTCATACAGAGCTATGAAATGAAGGGCATCATCCATCAGTTCATGTTTTTTTTTCTGGATGGCTTGTACGGATTCGACGTATGCCATGTAACGGACCGTCTGATGGATGATTTTTGTGATTTCACAAGATTTCAGACTCCACAAATTCCAACAGATCCCCGGAAGATACCCCAGGTACCTCAAAATACAAATATGAAAGGATAGCTAATTGAGGATCTGAGGTGTGTTCCAGGGGGTTGTTCGAGCTTTCTTTAGAAACATGCTTCTCACTCATCCTTTTGAGTGTTGACCCGTGTTTTTGCTTTACATAGAGTCCGAGGGGAATCCGAAATGAATTTCCAAACGACAAGTGTTTATGCTGGTCAAAGATGTTGCAAGGGTTTCGGGTCCCACCCAGTACATGTCTAAAATATAGGGGGGTTTCCTCAAAAAGCCACTGTCCTGTCACACTTTCCTACCAGATTTTACTTCCCCAAACACACACACACACACACTGATAGATGTTGGAGTCCAAAAAGTCAACGAAAAAAAGATTCGGTGAAGAATTAAGGGAATCCTCCTCCAAATTGGGCCTTTCAAGAATATCACCCAGATCTGAACCTGTCTCCTCTTGTTTGGGTAAGAAGAGTGAAATGTTTGGTTTTTCTGTTTCTGCCCTAGAGATTGTAGCACCATCTTCACAGGTTTTTCAGCATCTTTCCCAGCATTATTTCCACACATACTGTTTCAGAAATCCCATGGCCAACCACCTGGGATGGTGGTAAAACCCTGCAAACAAAGGAATAAACTATCTAACCTCAACTGGTGAGTTTACCGGGTCTCTGAACCATCAACAGCATCAACAACCCAGGACAGAAACATGAACAGAGTCGACCAGATCGCGATCATTTCTTAGATGTCAGGTATGAAAATGTACCTTGTTTTTCGCTAAACCTTGGAGCGGATTCGTGGCAATTTTGTTCCCGAAAAGTTTGATGCGGTCTTTGTTTTGTGACCCAGAAAAGAAAAGATGTGTTTTTTTTTTCAAGTCACCTTTGTTGATGTGTTTTTTGTGGGTCGTGGACTTTTTCTTTAAAAAAAAGGTCGGAAAATAAGGTGATTTTGGTGGCAAAATCTTAAACTTACACTGTGAAACCCAGATGTACCTGGACCATGATGGGCTGCAGACAGACACAGATGCAATGAAAAATAAAACGTTGCTTTCCGTAGAGCACATGCGGAATTTGATGTGGCCAAACAAGGATTTTGTTCAAGTAACTGTTAGATTAGATATTCAACCATTGTAAGATGTTGGTTGGTATCTAAGTATGGCAATGTAATGCTTAGTATCTAATACTTAGGTGTTGTTGGACTTATTCAACCTCTATTTTCAACAGTTGAGTCAAATAACACCATGTCGACTTAACAAAATCTGAAGTTTTTACTTCTTGGCACCGCACAGGAAAAACAGCGGTGTCAAAAACGTCCCCGAAAACCCTTCAAACGAAGGCAACAGAAATACACACCTGATCCCAGGTAGTTGAAGATAAGATTCACAACTTTGACAAAAGTAACTATGGCGTCTTGACGGTGTGATGTGGTGGATTTGGGAAAGCAGCGACGATTTTTTTACAACCAATGGAAGTATAGATATTAATAGCACGTTGTGTGATGTAATGTATCTATTTTAATGCTAGTTTATGTTGAAAGAGCACATATATGCATCTTGAATGATAGAAAAAAGTAATGAACTTCTTGCTCTACAATATGAAATATACATATGTATATGATTTTATGTCTGTATATGTATATATAAATTTTATTCACATATGTAGGCGTGAGGGGTCTTTCAGTCGGGATTCCCACCTCTCTTGGTGGTTCAATGGATATTTTGAGGTTGCTGAGGTCGAGTCCGGCAGACCAAAAGTAGTGAAGCCAAAGTCAGTCATACTGTTGATGGTTCAGAAATCCGGCAAACCTAAACCAGTTCATAAGTTAATTTATCCCAGAAATTTTACATAGTTTTCTACATCCCAGGTGGTTGGGAATGGGATTTCTGAACCATCAACAGTGGCTCGTGGCTCAGTAGTTTTCTTAAACATTTTCTTGGGAACCCTTAGTGGTAGAAATGATATGAAATGATGAACTTTCCGGTAACTTGCGGTGAACACTTGGAATGGTTCCTGATCAATGTTTTTTTTGGATGTCTTTGTTTTTTTGGTGGTGGTGGTGGTGGTTTCCTGTCTTCCTGTCCGACAGGATACCCCATCAAACGAAGGAATTTACATTCGAAGTATGCCAACCGAATGGGTTTATCCCCCTGAACACCAACATGGAACATAAAAATCACCCACTTGAAAAGGAAAATCATCTAAACCAAACCACCATTTTGCGGGTTTCAATTGCCCCTCCCAAACAAACTTCACATATCCCCTGAAAAATTGACGGTTGGTTCAGATGATTCAGAGTTTCATTTCAAGATGGTCCTCCTTTTTTTCGGGAATAAAATCGTTGGACCCTTTCGGTGGGGATAAAGTCCAACTGTCCTAAACCTTGAAGCTGACCTCTTGACAGATCGTTCACTCTGAGGCTACACCTCTCGGCCATATGCAGCTTGGTCGGAAGAGGGGAGGTGGTTGTTGTTTTTTTTTGGAAAGAGTTTCAGGTAATGGTTAATTGTTGGTTTGGGGCCACTTGTGGTTTGGAGATCCTGGAATTCCCTTATGAGTCCGGGACAACTTATTTGGGGGGGGGGGGGGTACCCTTTGATCAAATCCCAAACCAACAGGTCCTGAGTGGATGTTTTTTTTCTGGTGATTTTTTGAGGCCGGGATTTTGTACCAAGAAGAATCAGCAAAAAGAAGCACCAACATTTTTGGGAGAATATTATTGGAACTTTTTTTTAAGCATCGAAGATTCGCAAATCCAAGAATGTGATCAGTGAAAATGACATGTCGCGAAAAAAACCTTGACATGAGCAGTTTGGGTATTCGAAAAGATCTGAAGTTGGAGGTCTTCACAAGCTAATTTATGAAGATGGTCCAAATGGTTTGATGGGATTAGTAAACCTTGTCTTAGTCTCATTTGTGCCTGCTAGGTCTAAAACTCCCATGAAATGTCCACATAATAGGGGATAAACTCATCAACACAGTAGTAGGGGTTTATAGAGGTATATATACATATACCCTTTGTAAGGATTCCTAGGTGGGATGACATCCCCAACATAGGGAGTTGATCGACCCTGGTACATATCTATGGTTTCCCGGTTTTCTGGTTTCCTATTCCTGGCTTCGATGCAAATGTGGTTTAGCTTTTGGAACCTTTTCTAATTGCACGAGCTGAGCTACACTTTCTACCAAACGGCAGGTCGCGAATATGCAAAAAGTCTGTGTGTTAGAGCATGCATTTTTCCTTTAAAGCAGGTATAGCCGCTACCGCTAGAGTATTCCACATTCCTGTGGTTACCCCCAAGTCACCAGATCCCACTTTCAGAATTCGGGCACATGGAAGGTCGAGTTTCTTTATAGTTCACTGGGACACGGAAATCCCATCAATAAGCAAAATCCTAAACAGACATCAAAAAAAAAACGTTGGTGGCTTCAAAATTTTTGAACTGCACCGATCCTTGGGGAGTTTTTAAAATGATCCAACCAAATGTAGGTAAATGGGTGTTTCCTTAAATGGGGGGTTTTCCTCCATTTTCACACCCCAAGTGCTGATCATTTTTAGGTAGGAAAACCCCATGGGTTTGTTGGGTAAACGCACCATTTTAGGGTTCACCCCCAAATAGAGACCTACGTATTGAGTGTGTGGGACCTACAGTTTTCATGTAGATCTCCTGGTTTCGAAACCTTCAGGACTTAGACACACATGGCCCAAACCACCTGTTTTCCGAGCATGGAAAGGCCCACAGTGTGACTTCGAACCATCGGTTTACTATCAGTTTAGACACTACCTTTAACGAAACTAAGACGGCAATGGAAATCTATTCATCACTTGTAGATGCAGTCACGTTATTGAACTGTTACGTGATTATCTATTTGAACCGCAAAAAACATGCAAAATGATAGATTCACCATTCTTCGATGTGTTTTGTTGAAAGTCTTAGTCTTGGGGTATCTCCCCTTCCAGTGGATTTCCCCGATTTTTTGCACTCAAATTTTGGGCTCTTTCCAGTTCGGTCGTGGGGTCCGGGTCCGTGCACAGGATTATACCTCAGTCATGCACTATTCACGGTTTTCCTTCAGCAAAGAGGCTTATACACAAGACCTCACAGAAACTCGGCGATGAACGGCTAAAACGGTGTGAAAAAGTGGGGGAAATTGAGGAACTGTTAAGAATCATGGGATCTCAAGTCACTGGTGGTTTGGAGATGTCTGGAGACCCCTCTATACACATCCGAACCTTCTATAGCAGTGATTCTTAGGGTGGGAAAGAATGAACAAGTGGAGGTGAGGTGATGTTGGAGGAGGATTTTTTTTTGATGAAAAGTCAGTGGAGTTCGTGTAAAACAAGAAGCGAGTGAAGGTTGTGGAGTTCAACTGATCATATCAGCAAACCTTTTGGATACCCAAGGATCCAAGTGTGGATTTTTACCTACATTTATCATCAATTTATGACACATGTAGGTAGATATACCATACATGGATCCTATGGGACATAGAATCAGGTATCATGGAAAACAGAAAAAGACAAACTGTTTCCCCAAATGAGGGTGCCTGAAATCATACTTGTAGTGTCCCTTTTAAACTCAACGATTTTGGGGTTACTCGTGGGTTGTTTGTTTTTTTTGTTGGTGATCCCATAGTTGTCAGTAGGTAAGATTCGGTCCCTGGGGATCCAATCACCTTCTGAGAATGGCAATGGAACCTAAATACTATGCTGAGAAGGTGATTGGGCACCCCAATCATCAGCTGAGAATATGACTGGATGCCTAGGGGATGTTAAAAATTATATACCTCTGAATATGAGAGATATAAACTTTTTGTAACTTAAACAGGTGATCCCCTGCAGTTACTTCCAGTCACACCTGAGACTCAAAGTTGATTTTTTTTCCGCGGTCCAAGAAAAAACCCAAAGTAAGGCCTTATTAAGGGAAAGCAATGGTTAATATAGTCCCTTAATACGGCCTTATTTTCTTAGGTTCCCATGACCCTTAAACGGTTTTGGAGGACCCTGCCGTTTTTAACTCCAAAACCGAATGGATGATACGACTTCAGCGAACCCCACCGGTTTTTTTCGATGAAAGTCATCGGTCACGTCCCCGAGGTTAAATGGACCTTGGATCAATTGTCGAACTTGGGAATTGATGCTGGAGCTGCTACCATGGTGCCACGAAACAGCCCTTTGGAACCCAGAAAGACCGAAAAGGGCTGGACCGGTGGCAACTCAAAAATTTTTCATTTTCACCCCGAACCTTGGGAGAAGATTCCCATTTGGGACTATTTTTCAACTGGGTTGAAACCACCAACGAGCTGGGTGTTTGTTTTTTTTGGGGGGATGGTGTTTTTTTTTGGTAAAACAGGAGTCAATGAGAATTGGAGAGGATTAGTGATTAGTGGAATGATACCAAAACGATTCAATATGACAAAAGTAGTCGCGACAAACAAGTACATCCCTGGAACCCCAAACAATCAATTGTAAATGGTTGTTTCAATTGGATGATTCCAAATCTTTACATAGGAAATGATTGGAAATCACCAAACATCCATCCCTTATATAAAAAGTGGCTATTTATAAATGAGTTGTCTATCAATTGGATGATGATGAACCAAATCTTTACATCAAAACGGCTGTTTAAGAAAACATCCATTTTAAACTGGTCGTTTGGGGTTTTGGAGGTCCATAAGCACAAAGTGACAAGTGCGAAATTGGAGGGTTTTTTCGCCGAGCTGGGTAACCGGGCCGGCCCAGGTATTTACACTGGCCGGATTGGTTCAAGCGCCCTGGTGGGTATAGTGGGTCAGCTGGGTTCCCACGAAAAAGAAGAAGATGTTGGTTTCAGATGTCAAAAACAGATACTGCAAGTTGTTTTCCTGAATTTTCTTTCAGATGTGTTGTTTGGTGGATTTTTTCATTTTGTTTGATGCAAGCTGAGACTTTTGGGAGATTTTGTTTTGGGAGGATCAAGTTTCATTCCATCCTCGTTTTGAGGATAGTTCTTTTTTGAAAACCAGTGTATCATAAACCTATGCCCACCAAAAACTCCATGGGTGGATCGTCCAAAAAAAAAGAAGGAGAGAATGCAGAATACATACGGGTGTTTCCAAAAATAGGGAAACACCCCAAAATGCATGGTTTATAATGATGGAAAACCCTATTTTTTAATGGATGATTTGGGGGGAAAACCCACCATTTTAGGAAACATCCATACAACCTGACAAGACATGGGTAGTGTTTTTTTTTGTCAGGTTTGGGTGGTCTGACCTTCCTGTTTGTTCAGGTTTTTTCTTCTTCGAATTTTTTTCGCTGGCAAAAAAAGTACCAAGTAGCTTCTCAAAAAGGTCAGGTGAAAGCATTATAAACAGCTGAATCAACAGACATGTTAGGAAAACAATTTCAAGTTCCAACAATTCACCATTATAATTTCAGTTAAACAGGTTGTTGAACTGAAATTTGCTAGGAAACAGACTCCTTCTACCACCATTATCAGACACCACCGTTCAACATCCGCACGGAAAAATAGCCGACTTTCAGGGTGGCTTTCGGTTCAGAAAGTCAACTTTATCACTTTATCCTGCAAAATCCAAGGCCAAAGAAAGAACTGCCTTTACTGGGTGGTGGCAACTCAAATATTTTTTTTTTTCACCCCGAACCTTGGGGAAGATGAACCCATTTTGACGAGCATATTTTTCAAAGGGGTTGGTTCAACCACCAACTAGATTCAGGATTCCGCTACTCTCAATGGGCAAAATTGGGTCGGCTTGCACTGCCTGGCTTAGTGATTTTTTATTTTTCGCCTGACTTTAGAGTCTTGGATTGTCCCAAGAAATTCCCACTGGGGGGTGTTTGGGGATGTTTTGGGGTATGATTCTGATCGGCCCAAATTACCTCCTCACGAGGTGGCTTTGGATTCCGAAGCTTCCCAAGTTTAAAAAGATGGGAAAAAACACACGTTTGGACGTCAGCTTATTTGTTCCGTGATTTTGGACGCCTGGATAAACGCGGGTTTTCTCCTGGAAAAAAAAAACACGCAGTTTTCAGGGGCCGCATAAGTGACCTGAAACATGACATGATCACCTGATCCAAGAGAATAACACAACAACAAGGGAACAACAACCCACAAAAGACACCCTCTTTTGAGGGTGATTTGTGCGATGTGATCTTTTTCCTCAGGGATGGTTTTCGGATTTTTTTTCTCCGATGTTTTAAATCAAAAATTTCAGGTGACCAAGGGGGATGTGGAGTTGGGCATTCATCTCAAGTTCGTTTTTGTAAACACCCAGGTGTAGTCATGTCTGATGGCGACGTGGATCAGTTGAATGACATGTCACCTGAGCAGCAACAGCTTGGATTTGGTGGTATGATTTCAAGGGACAAGGACGGGTGGTTTCCCTAACAGTGTACCCATGGTATTTGTTGTGTTCTCGGATGGGATTCTTGGGGAAATTGTTCATCCATAAATACCCACGTAATATAGGGCTTATATAGGATTTTTTCATAGGGGTACGTTGGGATCGGGGTACATCCAACTACCCCCTGAATGATTTGATGTTTAATGTTACCTCGTTGTGGGTGCCATTTTTTGAGACGCAGAAATGGTGAAATCTTGTCGCCCAATCTTTTTGAATTTCCAGAGTGGTGAAATATATTGGAATATCACAGATTGATGAAAGTAGACATGACACATGTGTAGAATCACACATAAGTATTCAAACATGGCTGGCAACAGGGACTCATTATATCAAATAGGAGCAACATATAAGTCTTGGTGATATAGTATATACATACACATAGAAGTTCTAGAAGTATGTTTTTAGATGTCATTAGGATTCCAGTCTCATAGTATGTGTTTCTTTGTTGGAACATGTTGCCATATTCTGCAAAGATGAAGTTGGAAATGACTCTCTAGTAAGCATATATCTGTATATATACATATACACATCTCCAAAAATCCAGAGGATTACCTACAATTCGGTTCCAAAAAGGGACACTTAACTGACAACTCACAAGAACGACCACGTTTTTGAGGACTGGGTTCCAAATCAGATCAAACACCCTCCCTGAAACTAACAGTTCGTTTGCCCCCAAAAATAAGCCTTTTGTCCCAAAAGGAAAGGGATCTACTTCCAAACCATCCCTAGGTGGTGGCAACTCAAATATTTCTTTTATGTTTACCCCGATCGCTGGGGAGATGATCCAATTTGACTAATAAGATTTTTCAAATGGGCTGGTTCAACCACCAACTAGATCCTTTTTCAGGTGTTTTTTTTGGTTACATCATCAATTCCCTGTCAATTCCAATGAGTTCGTATAACAAGAACATTGCGGGACTCTGTGACACTGCAAAAGCCAGGGAAGATGATATTTTAAACCACTACATGAGGAGTTCAAGAACCCCTTTTCGAATCCTCCAAAAAGTCACAGGTTGAAGTCGTATTTTTACACATTTCCAATTGCGACCGGCAGCGTCGTTTCGAAAAAAACCTTCCAAACCCTAAGAATCAATCGAAATCTCGAAGCTGATCGTTGAAAAGAGATCCAAAAGAAGCCTCCGTAATAACAGGGTTTCTTACCCCTCCTGTTTGGAGGGTCCCCCATGATTCTTAGGGCATGGAAGATGTGTTTTTTTTTGAAACCATCAACGGCCGTTGCTTACGGCAGTTTCTACCAATGGACCCGGATTTCATTTCTTTTTGGACTCGTTTGGTTGCTTTTTTTTTGACATCCAACTCAACAGTCATTTTTTGTGGGCATTTTTTTTTGGGTTGAAAAAAAGACCTGAACACATCAAGAAAGATGCCAAAAACATCCAAAGCCAGGTATCAATGCAAGAAAGTAGAACCTTGGATGATATCAAAGGGGTGGGGAAATTTGATGATACTGAGATGTTTGGAGCAGTTTTTTTTTTTTAAAATTTCCAACGGTTTCATTGTGACTTGAGGTAAATTCTGTAAAAATAAACATCAAAAAAAGATCCAAACATATTTTGGATATTTTGCTTGAAGAAAGAAGGCCGCCACCAGTTGAAGTGGCACAAAGTTGTGAAGTGCATGGCATTTTTATTGTTTTCTTGTTGTTTGTTTCAGTTTTGTGTCCCTCTCAATCCACCCATTTTCTGGTCAATCCACCCATTTTCTGGTGGGTTTGGTGAGGTCTTCAAGTCTTCAACCAAGCCATTTGTTTGCATGATTTTTGTTTGCATGATTTTTGTTTGCATGATTTTTGTTTGCATGATTTTTGTTTGCATGATTTTTGTTTGCATGATTTTTGTTTGCATGATTTTTGTTTGCATGATTTTTGTTTGCATGATTTTTGTTTGCATGATTTTTGTTTGCATGATTTTTGTTTGCATGATTTTTGTTTGCATGATTTTTGTTTGCATGATTTTTGTTTGCATGATTTTTGTTTGCATGATTTTTGTTTGCATGATTTTTGTTTGCATGATTTTTGTTTGCATGATTTTTGTTTGCATGATTTTTGTTTGCATGATTTTTGTTTGCATGATTTTTGTTTGCATGATTTTTGTTTGCATGATTTTTGTTTGCATGATTTTTGTTTGCATGATTTTTGTTTGCATGATTTTTGTTTGCATGATTTTTGTTTGCATGATTTTTGTTTGCATGATTTTTGTTTGCATGATTTTTGTTTGCATGATTTTTGTTTGCATGATTTTTGTTTGCATGATTTTTGTTTGCATGATTTTTGTTTGCATGATTTTTGTTTGCATGATTTTTGTTTGCATGATTTTTGTTTGCATGATTTTTGTTTGCATGATTTTTGTTTGCATGATTTTTGTTTGCATGATTTTTGTTTGCATGATTTTTGTTTGCATGATTTTTGTTTGCATGATTTTTGTTTGCATGATTTTTGTTTGCATGATTTTTGTTTGCATGATTTTTGTTTGCATGATTTTTGTTTGCATGATTTTTGTTTGCATGATTTTTGTTTGCATGATTTTTGTTTGCATGATTTTTGTTTGCATGATTTTTGTTTGCATGATTTTTGTTTGCATGATTTTTGTTTGCATGATTTTTGTTTGCATGATTTTTGTTTGCATGATTTTTGTTTGCATGATTTTTGTTTGCATGATTTTTGTTTGCATGATTTTTGTTTGCATGATTTTTGTTTGCATGATTTTTGTTTGCATGATTTTTGTTTGCATGATTTTTGTTTGCATGATTTTTGTTTGCATGATTTTTGTTTGCATGATTTTTGTTTGCATGATTTTTGTTTGCATGATTTTTGTTTGCATGATTTTTGTTTGCATGATTTTTGTTTGCATGATTTTTGTTTGCATGATTTTTGTTTGCATGATTTTTGTTTGCATGATTTTTGTTTGCATGATTTTTGTTTGCATGATTTTTGTTTGCATGATTTTTGTTTGCATGATTTTTGTTTGCATGATTTTTGTTTGCATGATTTTTGTTTGCATGATTTTTGTTTGCATGATTTTTGTTTGCATGATTTTTGTTTGCATGATTTTTGTTTGCATGATTTTTGTTTGCATGATTTTTGTTTGCATGATTTTTGTTTGCATGATTTTTGTTTGCATGATTTTTGTTTGCATGATTTTTGTTTGCATGATTTTTGTTTGCATGATTTTTGTTTGCATGATTTTTGTTTGCATGATTTTTGTTTGCATGATTTTTGTTTGCATGATTTTTGTTTNTTGTTTGTATAATTTTTTGTTTGCATGATTTTTTGTTTGCATGATTTTTTGTTTGCATGATTTTTTGTTTGCATGATTATTTCAAAAAAACATGACTTCCATTTGTGTGTGGTTTTTGTGGGGTGGTTCTTGGAAGTCATGTTTTTTTTTTGACGTTGATGCGTTTAGTAGCATGGCTTGGTATAGCCGATACTGAAACGATAGTTTGACACCTAGAGGTTCAAGATTGTGAACGTAATAGGCAGCAAATGAATTTTTGAAAGCAAACAACTGAGGAGACAGCCAAAATTTTCAAGCATCCAAAATTTCATAGTCGAAAAATACTATTTTGCATGTCTGTATGACCCATAGCCTTCATATATGATATATAACGGTATTTGTGGGTACCTACATTTACCATACATCCATGACAAATGCAGGTTTAGATATACCATACATGGATCCTATGGGTGATGTAGCCACAACCAGGCAGTGAGCAGTGAAGGCAGCATTGGCTTGGGCATATCTCTGTCACTTGGTACAGATGAGCAACGAAAAACCCTATTAAGATGGATGATTTGTGGGTACCACCATTTTAGGAATCCCCCATAGGGCCCCCATATGGGGATTATAATCGCTCTTAAGGAGTATAACAGAAAGTAAGGCCCGTTTTTTTTTCCGTTGCAAACCATGGCAATGGAAATGTTCTGAAGCAGTGAAGAGGTGCGATTTTGGGATTGATTTGCTACGAAGAATGGCTTTTGAACCTAAAAATCCACCCAAGTTGAAAGGACCTCCATGTTTGGGTTCAACATGTGAATTTTGCAGGGTGTATCTCCATGTTGGTATATCTCCACGGATGTGAGTTTCCGAATGAGTGGGACCTACCGACCATTGGGCATTGCACGATATATGTCATCCACCCGTTTTTTTGTTGTTCTAAGCCAGGGAGATTGATTTCCAACCATTTTTGGATGATAGATATACATCTTAAGGAAAGTTTGGAAACCTGTATTACTTTCCAACCATTCTAATTGCCATCATTCTACTTCCCCGGAAAACTAACATGTCCCCTGAAAAATTGTGGTTGGAATATGATTCATTGCCTTTTGAAGCGGCCCCTTTTTTGTGGACATGTTACTTTTCCGGGGGTGTAGTTTCAATCCTTATAAAACCATCTGGTCAAATTATGGCGACCTCAGATGACCTGGGCCCCCAAAAGGTAACGTTTTGGAAGTGAAATCCCTTTCTTTAAAGAAAATCCAGGTGGGTGAAATATTAAAACCCATACCATACATGGATGGTATATTTACCTACATTTACCATAAATATCAACCAAATGTAGGTAAATATACAATCGTCCCATGGATCCGTCATGGGTTACTATTGTAATTTGGCCAGAAATCATGTGAGCAATGAAAAAACCTGGTTGGTTGGGTTGTATGGGGGATCAAAAACTACCCAGGTATATATGGATTATTTCATAAACCAATATAATATAAGGATCTCGTTTTTAACCAACCAGGATGACTCATGGAAAGTAGGGTAGGATTTTTTTTCGTGGCTCATGTTTTTTTGACTGATTTTCACTTTGTTGGCCTCCAGGGACTTGGAGGTCTTCAATACAGTGCCTTAGCTGAAGTTTGGTGACTGTGTCGACATGGATGAAGAAGACATGCGCGAAAAATAGGGACAGTGTTGGCTGCTTCTGTCTTGCTTCTTAAGTCTAAACTTCCTAATCTTAGTTTTTTTTTTTGCGAGTTCTTAACTTCTTTACTTTCTGCAAATTTATACCTAATGAAATTCATGATTCATCACCATTTTTCAACTTTGGCAAAGTTTTCTTATACTTCTTTTTTTTTGTGAAAAGCATGCAGGCATCTAAGCAACCGTCAAATCTCTGTTTTTTTCAACGAACAAAATGCGACCCACCGGGGTGAAGTCATGAAACTGTTTACCCTGTGAAGGCGTCACTTCAACTTGTTTTTTTTCAGTTCAAAAGGTGCAAAACAACTGCCTCACTTCAAACAGAGAAATGACAAGCTTAGTCTAGCTAAATGAATTTAGATCTCGGATCTCGAAAAGAATCAGTATTTTGGTTGATTTCTAATTCAAGAACTCATGAATTATAGGAAAAAAATACTAAGATGTGTTTCTTGTAGGCGGCTTCTTTTGGAAACAAACTCGCCTTTGGAGTTTCTTTTGTTTCAGCCCCAATTTGTGGCTGTCACACTCTCCAATCGACTTCAGGAGTCGATTCTGTCAGAAGATTGGCTTCGAATTGGGACAGGTGACATTTGAGAGCAGTGAAAATCCCGGCTGGTTGGGTTGTTTTTCGGAGATCAAAAGCTGCCCAGTTTAGGGAAAACAACATCGAGCCATTTGTAGATGACACCTGATTTGGGGATGCATCATTTTTTGGCCATGTTTTTTTCGTTTTTTTGTCGACGGTGATAAAAATCATCCAGTGAAAAACAGATGCTTATGGTGATCGACCCAAGTCTTGAAGCTCAAATTGACAGCTACCAGCTACTCCCCCAAAACTACCCTACCAACAACAAGGGTTCAACAAGGGATTATTATATAACCACCAAGTTTTCTTTAATCATCAGGCTTTATTAACCCCTTATTCCAAGGGGGGTTGCTAGGATTCCCATGACAATACTTCATGTGAAAAAAATTGTGTTGAAATAAATTTCCCACATGTTGATCCATTTGAGCCATATATTTTTTCGATGGGTATGTTTGGATTGGGAAGTGTTCTTATGGTTTTATATAGCCCTTTAGATACAATGTTTTTGGATAAACCAATCAGGATTTCATGGAACTTTGATTTGTTTTCTTTTCGTGTTTTTTAATGCATTCCACCACTGGGAAAATCAGCATCAAGCAACAACCACCACCATTTAAAGGAGCATATTTGGTTGCTTCACTTTTTCCATCCAAGCATCGAACAAGCAGTCGCAGCAAAGAGTGTCACTGCACTCCTCTTCTCATGGTCACTGCTTCGTGCATTGAAATTCCAGAGGAACATTCTCGAAAGAGAGCAAGTTTGAATGAATGGATGCCTGGGAATTCTTTGTGACCTTTTTGGGATGGTTAAGTGACCCATTTCAAGGTTAAGTGACCTCGAACAGGGAGATAGAAAGGTCACATTGAATCACCCGGTGGATGAAATCGGATCATTTTTGTCACTCAAAAAAACATCATCCCATTCGGTCCTATCCCTTGAACCCAAGCATCAATCAAAGAGCAAATCCAAGGGGATCGTCAGCACCAAGGGTTTTGTTGTTGCCTTTATTGTGGATAAAACGGCCGTGCCAGGCGATGAATCCATGGTAGTGGCCTGCAATGCAGGCTTTGCAGTGCCTCGTTTTTTCTTTAACAAAGTTTTTTGGAAAGCAAAAGGCCGACTCAAGATGTCACATGAAAAACATTTTCCCCTAAACTTCTTTGAGAATACAGGATCTTTTTCATGTAGTCTCTTCATTGGTTGGATGTTTTTGGTATGTTTCTTCCATGTTTTTGCCTTAGAAAAGAGTTGGGTTCGATCTTGGTTTTCCAAGGGTGTGTACAGCTCCGAAAACTCCTAAAGGTATGTCCATTCCCCATAGCGAAACCACACCTGCTTGATACTCCTGAGTTGCCCCCCGCAAACTAACATGTCAATGGAAAATCACCATTTTTAATAGGAGATACATCTTCAAATGGTTGGTATGCCAGTGTCATGTTAGTTTTTCGGGGCGTACCTATGAGGAAGATGATATTACTCCAAGTAACTCCAAGCTGTGGGATTAGGGGGAGGTGGTGTTATGCAAATATATTATTTTTGCTATTCTTGAAGATTTCCATGGTTGTTTTGATCCCTTTTGTCGCAAAGTAGATTCATCAAACTCACCACCATTTGGGAGAACATTGGGAACTTGTTCCAAGCATCTTACGCAGCGCAAATCCCAGAGATCCGAGGTCACGTCCTGCAATTGCTTTCATCGCACTGGCGAATGTCGCGGTGCCCTCGTCACAGAGGCGGGCGGGGCAAACATTTTGACGAGGGATGGTGGCTCTGTTCATGGTGAACCAGTGAAGCAAAGGGAGAAGAGGGCGGGTGGTTGGAATGTTTGTTGTTTTTTTTGGGAAGATTTCATGAACAGTACAATGATGTGTTGAGTGACATTTGTTCAAGATCTCTTTGAGATGCTGAAAATGGTGATTTCGGAATTGGATACTGTTGTGAAACCATATATGTTTCAACATGGTTTACCATGTTCAAAGTAATGTGACCTTATTGGGGAGACGTGTGAAGTTCCATTTGAAAGATTTCAACAGACCAGAACTTGGCAAACCAAGTGAAGTCGATCAAAGTCAAGGTCGATTTGGTCAGTTGGAAGAATCCTTTATAATCCTCTTATACCCATACCATACCATGTATGGTATATTTACCTACATTTACCATAAGAATCAGTAAATATTCCATAAAAATCAACCAAATGTAGGTAAATATTCCATACATGGATCCAATGGGTTTGTAGATGCCCTTCTAAAATGCTTCAACTCTTTTTTTCGGTCTCCCACGTTCATGAACGTGTCACTTTTTAAAGAAGGACCATCTCAAAAGGTCTCCAAATCAGCAGTCTCAGGTGCGAACTCTGTTATTTTCGGGGGAGTTTGAGATTTCTTTAAGTTTTTTTTTACGGATTCTACCGTGGTAAATCACCATTTTTGACCACCATTTGGGGAATATGTGAAAGTCATTTTGTCCAACCACCCAACAAGCAAGCAAATCTAAGTAAGGATTAGTTTGAGTCGATGCTTCTTAAATACCATTCCCGGGTAAGTTTAGGCAAAGAACCATAAGGGTAAGCATATATCTATAGCCCAGAGATATACATGATTACCAGTGATACTGTTGATGCCGCAGAAATCAGGCTAAAAATTTGGGAGAAACCCTGTAGATAATGGATGGTCATTTTTCCCTCATATATCATCTTGTAGGGTTCTTAAGTGGGGAGTGTTCAAGGGGAGGGGTGTTTCTGACGAACCCTAAGGATTCTGTTTGGAAAGATTGGGGAACCTTAGGGAAGATTAGGGGAATCACCACCCCGCTTAAGAATTCTATTATCATCGCCCCAGTCCTCTCCCTTTCAATGAAGGGACAATTGGGTGTACCCCTAACAATGTGCTTATGGTATTTATTGTGTTCTCTAGGGATTCTTCAGGATTATAACCCATAGATACCACTATTTAGAGTGTTTTTTAACGGATTTCCCATTCCGGGGCCCACGTTGGGATCGGGGGTACATCCAACTATCCCCTACTTGAATCCCCTTCAAATCATCCCTTCGATCGCAGGTGACGGGTGGTACCTGTGTAGCATCACCAACGAAAACGGATACGAAAGACTTGAAGTCTCAAGCGATTTGCGTGAAACTCGTATCCCGGATTTGGCAAAAAGCAGCAACATATGGGTGTTTCCAAATATAGTGGTACCCCAAAATGGATGGTGAAAATAATGGAAAACCCTATTATCAAATGGATGATCTGGCGGGAAAACCCACCATTTACGGAAACACCCATATTAGAGAAATTAAAAAAAAGGGCTTCTGGTGGGTTGTTTAAGGTATCTTTTTGGGGGGATTATACCAGGGGATGATAACTACTACCCTTTCCCACGATGCCAGAGCACTGATCAAAACCGTGGACGTTAACATGATGACATATACTCAGAAATTTAACCAAAAATGGCCATATTTAAAAGGAGTCACGTTTTCCAAACCATGATTTTGGGGTATCCATGTTAGTTTTGGGGGTGTATACATGGATCAAAAAGTAAAGGCAACAAAAGATAAAAGATCAAACTATGGCATATATAGCGGGGTTAGGAATTGGAAGAAAGTTGACTAGAACAGCGGTTATTAAATTAGCCATTTTTGTGGGGATTAAAAATGCACCTGGATTGGGTTGGTTTTTATAATGACCCCTGAAATGATCTTGAGTTGCTGCTTTTTTGTATGATTCTATGATGATTCTTGTTGTAAACAAACATGTCATGGGGAAAATGGACTCTCCATTCCTTTTTTGTGGGCTTCATGTTGAATCTTCAGGATGCACCCCTGAAAACTAAGATGGAACCCAACAACTGGTAGTTTGTAGATATTTCTCCTTTTTCCAAGGGGGCATTTTAAGGTTCCACGTTAGTATTCGGGGGTGTATCTAACTAAAATTGTTGCTCTTCAAAGACTCTCAAACAGAGATAACAGAGCCTTTTGGAAACTTCAGCGTTGTACCCAAAAAAAAATTGCAGCATCTCTACATCAGAGAGACGTTTTTCGGAGTTGATAAACATGGTTGGATAGGCTCAACTTTCCCCCGAAGAAATGAGGTGTTTTTGTTGTAAGATCAACACATGGCCCGGAGGTTGGTGACCTTTTGAGGGATCTACAGTACTTATTTATGAAAAAACAATTTCCCAAGGCTTAACTTTGTCTGGAATGACAACATACCTGTCCTTGGTAGATCCGACAAGTTGGGGTTGACTCCAGATTACTCGGTAGCCTCGGATTTGAGCAAGGTAGGAATACATTGAACTTCTCAAAGTTCGCAGATTTCGAAATGGGAGTGTCATGTTTCCGTTTTCCTAGATCAAAATTCACCCCTCATTTGTAGCTCAGTGAAATGCGCGCTCCACCGCGGGGTAGAGACCATGTGACGATGACATTCTTGCCGGCTCCTGGCTCTGTGGATGTGGCTGAGAAGGTGTGGTTGTGTCAGCTGAGCGGCAAATCTTGGCCGTTGAGGAAAGAGCTGGATGAGATCTGTGAGTGGAAGGTGATTGAAGATGAGGCTCGAGGCTACATTCGGGAGAGTCCCTTGCATCGTGAGGTGGCGGGTGCCGACTTTTTGAAGGCATTGCATTCTGTGGTGCAAGTGGTGTTCACCAAGGTTGAAGTGTCAAGTGACCTTGATGGGGTTGTTCAGGCCTCTATCAGGGAGTGCCTGCAGTAGCTGTGGTTGCCTTGAAGAAGAGGAAGTATGAGATCGTTGCAGTGGTAGTCTGGTTGTGAGGAGAGGTGCAGGATTATTTTCCATGCAGGCAACAAATTCGGTAGCGTTATGTAAAGTGCGTTGCAGCAAGAAGTGCGGGATGTCTGCAAGGAAGGGAAGGGGCCTCGTCTGTACACGCGGTCAGGGGCCTCATCTGTACACGCGGACAAGGGACTCGTCTGTACACGCGGAATGGGTTTGCTGTATGTACCACTTTGTTCTTACAGCTGTGTAATTTGTGTGCTCCATGTGTGCAGGTCGTCTTGTACAGGTCTTTAGCAGTTGTATTGCGGGTTAAAAGTAATGGTAATTGGTTTTGTAGTACATGGTAGTTCTTGTTGTTTTTGTTTGCGTTTCTATTCGTGGCACCGACATGGGTTTGCNGGTCTTTGAGTGTGGTGGGAGCGAATGGGTCTGGAGAGATAAGCAAACCACCCACTCATTGACGAAAAGGGAGGGTTGGAAACGGGTTTGCGGAAAAAGTTTCAAAATTGTAAGATGTCAAATCTGTGTGCGCAGATGAGTCCCCTCCCGCAAGGGAGCACGGATGTGGGACCCAGCAGAAGGTACAGGTGCACAAGGTGGCGCGTGGGGGAAGGAAATCTGGAAGCGGAGCATTGGTGAAGGTAGGGCATGTTGACAGGGGTTGGCACGATGCTGGTAGTGAATGATTGCGAACGAGCCCAATCTCTGGCCAGCTTGTGCAATTTTCAGACATAATGCAGGAGGGGATGCTTGGCGAATGCGTGTCCAGAGATTGTGGGCCCAGATTCAGCCGATGGAAAAAAAGGGGTGGGAGCAGGTGCAAACGGGAAAGGAGAGGGCAGGCATTGTGCAGGGAAAAAAGATGGCAGCAAATCAGATCATTGAAGGTCAGGGATGTGCATTCACTGAGGTCAATGTTTTGCAGCCAGTTGTGTGCTTCAAGGTGCCCCACTCTTACTGTTGGATAGCGATGGAGGTTGAGCTGCTAGAAGTGCTTCAAGATGCTAGTCCAGCTCTGGTAGCTGCGTGGGAAGACAAGAACTTTCAGCAGGGTCTGAATTGCTGGAGAAGGAGCAGCCAGTTGCACCACCATGGATGAGCTGGACAATGGGTTGAGCAGTGGGTCTCAGCTTCAACCATGTCGGGCCTTCAGCTTCAAAGATCTCCTGGTATATGATCACAGGCTTTTCATTTTGGAAGCTTATTTGTATTCTGGTGGAAATTTCCACCATGGTGGGCAAGTTGGGCTTGGGCCTCCAAAACACATAGTGTCAATCTTTCATACCAATCAAAGAATGTTGGAAATGGTTTCAAAGCACATGGTGCTGGCTTCAAAGCAGATGGTGCTGATTCCAATTGTCTTCACAGCACATGGGTGCTGATTGATTCCAGGAAAGCAAATAGAGCTATAGTCTGGGAGCTTCTCTGCACGGCGCACGTCAAAACATGGCTGCACCTTTTTGCTTGCGTTTGGTTGTGATTGAAATTGCCAATGGCAAATACAACATTGCATGGGTGGGATTCAACCATAAAAAAAACTAATTGGTTTGCTTGCAACAAGACAAAGTGGCTCCAGGAGAACGCCTCCTCTTTCTGGCTGCTGCAACTTCTGAGATGCAGTGGGCAACGTTGCTGGCAAGTTCTTGGTCTTGGGTTTCTTGGCTGCCCACATCTCTGGTATCTTCCAAACATTCTGGCTTTGGGTAAACCTCCACGCAGATGGCATAGTCAGTGGGTTGGTGGTTCACACTCAAGACCACTTGGGAATCCTCTGTGGGTTCTAGCTCCACCACATCACCATCCACTTGGAGAAGGAACTTGGATGCCAGGGGTTTTGTTTTGTTTTGGCTTTGGGCGTGAAGGTGGGTGCTTGGCAGCTTGGTAATGAAATGCCTTTTGGTCAAAAAAGGAAACAAGTGTGATTGCAAAGCTGTCAAGCAGCTGAGAACACAAGGCAAAAAAGCATTTGGATTTGCAAAAACACGTTGGAGCAGTTTCCCAAATCTTCCATGCAGAAACAAGTGTAGAGACCTTCAAATTTGTATTTTTTTACTAAAATTTGACTATAGTTTTGTATTTTGTAGATAGGGAATATTATCCAAAAAATATAACTAGTTATGTTCGTTATGTTAGTTAGCGAAATATTGCAGCAAAGTTAATTAATTCTTACTACTTACATAACATTTAAAACTCTTTAACACATAGTTAACACATAGTTAACAGCTAGTTAGAACTAGGGAGTGATTAACATAACTTACAGTACATAACTAGTTTTAAGAAACCGGATCCTTCAAGGGTATTACCACTCCGCAGCATCCTAAGGACCTCAAACCCAATTCAGCCTAAAAGTCACAACGTCCATCTGGCGTGTCATACGTTGAGGAAATGGTCAATGAAGCCATCCCTCTGGCAGAGAAATTCAAAAAATACAAAAACTCGCCCAAATGCTGCCATTGCGGCGAAAAATCTCACGCTCAGGACAATTTGCTGACATCGTCCCAGTCGTTTGTGCGATCCTGCCTGCAACGTTCAATTTGCATGGGGTTTGCTTCATTGTGGTCTTGTTGGCAGAGGTGTGCTTGTTCCGTGTCTGTCCTGATCGTCCAACGCCTCTAACCTTGGAGAACCCCTTCGCCACACTACGAGGGCAACCTTCCAGCTTTCAAGATGCCGTGCAGCATACAGTCGGTAAACAAAATGAATTGACCACTGAGGCTGGGCGCATCATCCTGCGGGTGCTACACCAGAACCTTCGGACATCGCCAGATGCCTCCTGCTCGTCATTGCCTTCATGCAATCGTCTCGATTTGCTCATTGCATTGTGCGCAGAGTTTGGAGAGATATGACGAGATCAGATGTCCTGGACCTTTTTGGAAGATTCAAAGAAGAAGAATCTGCATCCAGCACATCGATTCTTACCAGATAACTTCTTCAGCCGCCGTTTCAACGCGAAACAAGCTTGCAACATTACAACACGGATCTGCAGGGATACACTTTGTCCGACGTGGTGGGTTCAGCCGCAACTTTTCTTTACAGCTTGGCGTTGCCTCAAACTTTCGGAGAAGCCTCACTTCTCGAGTTGCTAAGCAAAACCCGGTTCCGGAGGGGAATGAATTTGATGTTGCCACAGATCCTTCAACTGGAACTCATAAGTCAAGGTACCTTGGCTCCCTTGGCGTCCGGCACCTGGCGCCATAGTGGCCCATGTGGCCAGGCATGCATGGCTGAAGCTGTTGAACCCTTCTTGGACGATGTGGATGTGCATGAACTGTGTCGACTAGACACTTGACACTAGACTTTGAGATTCTAAGACAAACTTATCATTGCAGCGCCCCCCCGCATTTTCACAGAGTCATGTGCAGATTCTGGAAGCGACGCTTAGCATGATTTTTCACGGAGTGGAAAATGTGGCGGGCAGAAGACATTGCATGTGTAGCTAAGTTATTTAGTTGATTGAAAGTTTTGACAGTTTGACGCTGAATTTTTGTAAAGTCAAAGTTGCAATCATGAGGTTCAATAGCATGTGGGGTTACCCCTTACCATTTCTTTTTTATATGTGGGAGGTTGGGTACCTTTTTGACAGCCTAATTGGAAGTGGATATATACACTTGCGGTTACCCTCCCTGAAACTCACAAATCGCACCTGAATATTGATAGGTTGGGGAGACAATCCTTTCCTTTCTTGGAGGATCACCGCGCTTAGTAAGTAGTTTTAGTAGCGCCATAAAAATGCCATTTGGAAGGGGTCCCGTAACCCCAGGAATTTGGGAGCAACAACGATCACCATGGTTATTAACCACGTACTGGAATGATCAACACCAAGCAATGTATCACCATTTTCAAACGCCCACCTATATAAGGTGTATATGGATACAGCTTATGGATACAGGAAAACCCACCTCCAAAAGAGCCGTAGAATAATATTTTTTCGGATTCCTCCGTTTGAAGTACCTGCAACTTTTGGTGAAATTTTCAGGGGGCACATCTGAAGTGGCACTGAGGCAGCTCCACACTATAGCGTGTCACGCTTATCGAATGAAGGTGATGGAGAAGCCGAACAGGCATGCACGGAAAACGGGTGCTTCTTGGGGAATGAAGTCGTAAAAACCTTCATATACCCATTCAGTAAGAGTTTTATAATTATTTTTATGTGTATATATATATATATGTTATGTTTGGCTAATCCGTAAGGACCTTGAGATTTTTTAAAGTTTCGTTGGGTTTCATTATTTCATGATCGCAAAATGGAAACAATACACATCTAGTGTTGGATTTTTCAGTTTTAAATCAGGTATCCAGGTTTTGAAGTGTCTATAGTTTCAAACCTGCGGTCCGGAGACGCAATCATTTCACATAACAATTTCACGAATGAGAGTTTCCAAAGTCTACTGTTGAGACAGGGATAGACCCAATTGGGGGGAGCGTGGTTTGTGTGTTGGGGTGTTGAAATTTCATCAGTTAATGCAGCTCTCTGCCCTGGTTGGCAGATGCAAGAAGTCAGCGCAGAGGACTGTCAGATGTTTTTGTTAGAAATTTGACAGCGATCAAGTCGGTATAATTTTATGTAAAAAAAACACCTCAGATTGGTATCCAAGTCTATGGCAGACCTCAGATAGTTTTCACATTTAGTTCTAGTGGTTGATACTGTTGATGGAAGAAATCCTGCTAACCAATTGAGGTTGGTAGTTTATCCCATTATTACGAGGTTCTATACATCCCAGGTGGATGTTTGAGGGATTTCTGAACCATCAACAGTATCATTGCATTCGAACTTGATGCCAGGTTTTTTGTTTTCATCCTCTCAAATTCTTCTGGACGGTTGCAATGCCATAAACCAGGGATTAGTGTGTGTTTGGATATCAGAATAGCCAGCTTCCTAAAAAGGAGAGTGATTTTGAAATGAATTGGCTTGCATTGAGTTGCTGCATTAAGGGCGATTAGTTCTTGACACTTCATGTCTTGCAAAGTTGAAGTTGTTTGATATAACTTAGGGCATGATCAAACCCAGTAACAGTGGGAAAATACTCACAACTATGTCACTGACGGCCCTCTATTCATCATTAATCTTCACAGAATCCACTGTTACAGTGTTTGGGCAAGACTTAGGCCCAAGATATAACTCCTTTTTATTTTTTGATTTACCACAAAGAAACTTCAACTAAGGATCAATGGGTGGTTTTTGGGGGCCCGGTGGGTTGGGGGATTCCTGGGGATCTTGAAGTACCCCTGGAATCCAAGGTTGCTCCCCCCAGCAGGAAAAAGCCGGCCTTAGAAGGGGATTACTAACCATCCCTTAGTTGGTAAGGTACCTTTTAGTTGAACACTTTTCTAAGTTCTTCTATTTGCTTATATAAGATGCCCGCAACAAAGTAAAGATATCACATATCCTCCCAAATGGTGGTGAAACGTGGTGATTTTACCATGGTGCAAAATAACCAACAAAAAATCACCCTTAAACAAACACATGCAAGATTTTAAACCTTTCATTTCAATCTTTGGATCAAATCCTGCTTTGCCCCAGTCCTGTTCCAGCAACTATGTCTTGACTGGTTGCAGCTGCTCCTCAAGGATCTTCCTGGTTTTCCAGGGGAGGGCCGGCCTGGTGTTGTTGTTGTTGTTGTTTTTTTGAGAACTACACGACTTGGTTTCTACATGGGATTTTGTTCCTACGCCTTCAAACATTGACATGCAACACAAGAATAGAGGTTTGGTTCAGACGATTTTTGTTTTCAATTTGGCGGATTTTTAGCTTATCATGTTAATTTTCAGGGATGGATGGTAATCAATTGATTCAGAGAAAGATATCAGTTGTTGAGAAGCACCTTTTTGTTTTGTTTTGAAATATTTTTTTTCATCCCTACTTGGGGAAATGATCCAGTTTGACGAGCAGATTTTTCAAATGGGTTGGTTCAACCACCAACTCGGAAACAATTAAAGCTAAGATTTGGTGATGGAGCCTACCATGAATTCACACATCGTGATGCTGGTGCTCCGAGTTCTTGAGTGTTTATGATGCTTTAGGGCTCAATATCAGGAGATACCGGAGAAGAGAAAAGATTCCTCCACTAAATATTTCTGTTTCAACGCGGAGGATGTCATGTTCTCATTTATTTGTGAGTCAGTTCTGATGAAGATGTGTATGAAATAAAAAAAACGTGCCTCATCTATCATCTCTTTCCACCCTGTCGCTAGGAGTGGACAGCGGTGCTATGCCTACCCGAAAGATAAGAGCACATGCAGGGGCGTTGGCATTGATGGGTCCCGTGGCTGACATGTTTGAAGAAAAGTTGCCTGAGCTTACCAGCCCTTGAGGAAGCAAAGAGGGCTGGTTGAAAAGTTCTTATACTTCCCGGTCAAAAGCTAAGAATCGCAGATTTCAAAAGTTGATGGAAGTCAAATGAGGCAGTGAACACACAGATCTAATCCGGACATGCTGTATCATCCAATGTAGTCTAGTATGATCTAGTCTAGTAGCCTAGTATGGTTGATTATTAGTATTGACTAGCAACTTTTACTGTTGGCCGTGTTGGTGGTGGTGTTGAGTCGCACAGTCCCACCGGCTCAAAAAGCAGGACAGAATTCTATTGCAAAATTTGCCTGAGACCTGCAATGGTGGGTTCAACCTGATTTCTGAAGGGTGTTTAACATGAGCTCAAGACAAACTAATTGTTTTTCATGTTTGCCGAACCATTTTTGCATAAACAAATGTGTTCCTTATACTTTTGGTCTGTGTTGCACGTCCCCAGGGTGTGAATTTCATGACTTGTTTTTCTTCATTGAAGCGTGAGGTTGGTCCAAGTGCAGGCACATTGCTTGAGATCTCTAGCGATCTTGGATTCCACCATTGCTCCTCGGGTCCGGTGTATTGATACCTTGGAATCTACATATCCCCAGGATTGATCGCAGGAATTCCCCAAGTTTTATAGCTTTGTTTGCATTGTTTGTCACGAGTTTTTTCGCATCCTGGGGCGGAAAAATAGATCCACAAACGAAACCAAAAACCTGGTTGACTTCAAGTAATGTCCGAGTGACAGATTGATAGGTGTTTTTTTCTTTGAAAGGATCAATTCCTAGAGCAGTTCATGAGAAGCCTGTTGCGTACAGGAGGCACAATGTAAAGCCATACGCCGAGAATTTATGGGGCAAAAACCATGTAGAGTCCATTCCAGCCTGCTGAGCAAAGACATTGAGGGATGTATGGAAGATGATGTTCCAATTTTCCGGAGAGGATATGTTGTTTCCATGGAGTGTTGCTGGTTTCGAGCTTTGGTTGTAGCTGGAAACAAGATAAGTACTAAGACTTTGGTGATGTTCACTGTGTTCACGGTTCGAGGTTCACCATAAATTAAATATATATATATATATTTGCATATATACACATACGTATATGTTGGACAATCATTCCCTCCAAAAAAAACAAACAAGGAATCAATTCAAAATGAGAAGGTACACTCCCGAGAAAACGTAACATTTTGAACTCCAAAATTGGTGGTTTGTAGACGTTTCTCCTTTTCAAAGGTTCTTTTGGGGTTCTATGTGAGTTTTCGGGGGTGTAGATGTAGCAGCAAATGTTACTTTAAACATAAATGAATGATAAGGGTTCAGGGTTCAACACTACGTGAACGTGTTCAGGCAATCGTATTTTTACGGAGTTTTTGTTCTAATAGCCTGACCATATTAAACCCACTTCATATGTGTTTGTTTTTTGAAAGGGCAAAGTAGAAATACCTATTCACGAACTCACTACACTCAACAATCATGTGGGATGAGGGATGATTTGATTGCAGTCAAAACCCGACTGCAAAGTACCATTGGTTTTTGGAGGCTGCTCATACTGTTTCCCATAGGATCCATGTATGGTATATTCACCTACATTTATCATAAAAATCAACCAAATGTAGGAAAATATACCATACATGGATCCTCTGGGTTTAGGGTTGAACAAACCATGAACTCAACTGAATATATGCACCACAAAAAACATTACATCAAGGTCAACAACCTGACCTTAAACAACTGATCTGGAACAATCAACGGATCAAAAACAACAAAAGGACCACCTTTCGTTTGAGATTCGGTTGATGGGATTCAGATATTCTGCGTTCACCAGTTTTAGGGAAAGGCAGTTGATAGGTAGTTTATCCCATGATTTACAGGGTTTTTTCATCACCATCCACACGGTGGTTGGCCTTGGGGTTTCTGAAGCACCAACAGTAGGTCAGTTATCTCAGCACGGTGTCGATGCTGAATCTCAGGTCACAGGTGTTGCATCTCAAGAGAGCATCGCAGCTTGCACTACGGATCTTGTAGGCGGCCAACAAAAATGCAAGTGAGCAATAAACAGGTACTGTACCCCTCGGAAATGTAACATGGATCACCAAAAAATGGCAATATGTGTAAGGGAATGACCTTTTCCAAAGCATCGACGACACACGCGAATCCACAGCAACCTACCCCTGCAACTTTGGCGGATTTCCAAAGCATCATTTTGGGTATCCATGTTAGTTTTCGGGGGTGTAGGGTTTTTTGCACCCTGAAACTATGGGTCCCCGTATACTTCAGAAATTTGGAGGTTGGTGATGTGATAATGATGTATTGCCTGGGTGAGTTGAGGGTTACACCCCCGAAATTTAACAGCGAACCCTTGAAAAATGGATGGTTGGATGATCCTTTTTCTTTTGGGGCCCTGCCTATTTTTAGGGGCGAACTGTTCAATTTCCGGGGTGTATATAGGGGATCAAAAACTACCCAGTTAGATGGGGATTAATTGATAAACTATGATAAGGATCCCCATCAAACAACCAGGATGACTCATGGAAAGTATCCAGCCAGGTTTTTGGAACGTGGCCAAAAAAGTGGGGTGGTATTTGGAACAGAACTGACGGCACGAGATCGTGATGCTTAAATTGCAAAGTTGCAGGATTTATTTCAGGATATATGATTCATCCATATATCTGCTGTGTATTCAGGTTGTGGGTGGGATATCTACTGTATCCAGCCAATATTATGTTACAGGATTCCAGGATCTACTAGATACAATCATAATCTTAATAGATGAATTTTGCCTTATCAATGGTGGGAAATGATGCATGGAAGATATTTTGAATGGAACAAGCCTACCAACATTCACTCCCCAACCGATTGAATGAATTGGGTTAGATAATTAAGGCCCTTATCAACCCATCCTCATCATTGCATTGACATCATTCTGCAACAGTAAACCTGCGTAGTCGTTTCAAATATTGTTTATTTTCACCCCGAAACTTGGGGTTTCATGATCCAATTTGACGGTTCGCAGATTTTGCAAATGGGTTGGTTCAACCAACAACTAGAACCTCCTTGATTTTTGATCCCGGTATACCTTCTTTCATTCAAGCCCAACATGGCCCCGCGACGATGCGCAGGCTGCCATTGTAAGGGAAATGCTTGTCAAGGAGCTAGACCCATGGGTCAGATGAAGAATCAATGCATCTTGATGACGCATACGGTTGATGGGTGGCTGAAATCCGTGGTAAATAATGAGATAAACTACCAATCCCTCAAACTGGTTAGCTGAATTTCTGAACCATCAACAGTAGTTTTTTTTCAATGAGCATTGAACAATGGGTAAATTTGGGACCGGGATTCCTAAAACTATAACAACCCCTATAGCAAAGGGTACACTATACAATATTTAATGTACAATTCCCCAAACAATGAGCCAAACGCATTTTTCAAGTGCCAAGCAGGCTAAGCTAACTAAGCTTTTGTGCACATACTTGGTATGGAAATGTTTTGAAACCTCCGAAGCTTGGGGAAGGTGATTCACCAATATTTTCAGAAACGGTTGCGTTGAAATCCTCACCAAACCACAGCAAATTACTTAGTGAAAGGTATGGGTTGGTGGTTTGCAGTCCGATTTTTTGGATCTTTCCTTCGCCGGTTTTTTCGCGACTTGGGTTTTATTGATGTTGTAGCTTGGGCATCAGAAGCACCTAAGAAGGGAAGTGTGAAATTGTGTATTTTTTTCATTTTCCGTGTTTGAGTCGTCACTCTATTTATCTTCACTATCCATTGGCATGGTGACCTGAGGGTGGTTGTTTTTCCCTATTCAGAGTGATGAGCAATGAAATGTTTGATCATCATGCTTATTGAGATAGCGTTGACTTTCGAAGTCGTCATCATCATCGTCATCGCCGTCACCACAAAATTATCATCCTCATCATCGTCATCGTCATCATCATCATCATCATCATCATCATCATCCTCATCATCATCATCATCATCATCATCGTCATCATAGTCATCATCAGTATCTTCCTTAACCAACTTTTTCCTTTTTTCCTCAACCAAATCATGAGTCTTCAACACCTCGCAGTGCAATCCTGCACATCCCGCTACCACAACTCTGGTGGATTCCCAGGCATCAACAGTAGAGGAACTCCAATCCATTAATGTCTTTTTTCTTTTCGGAATCATACACTCAAAGTATATACAAGGTAATTTTTTTCTTCTAAGTAAATGGGGTCTCAAACAGATACACTTGTTTTTTTTGTAAAATCGTTTTTTTCACAGTTTATGGACTAGAGATGATTTTGGCATTTTCCGAAAAAAGACAGATGAAACCAGTAACCAGACATATCTGGCTTCATTATGGTATGGCTGCTGAAGAAATCGCGGACCGAAGATGCTTTCAAGGCGTTTCTTTATTGAAACCCCTTCAAATGGTACTCTAAGATCATTGGAATTTAAGGTACTCCCCCCAAAAGCTATCCCCCCAGGAAATAAGGTCTTATTAAGGTCTTATTAAGACAACATGATGGCTAATAAGCTGTTAATAAGAGCTTATTTGCTGGGGGGTAGCTTTGGGAGGTACCTTAAATTCCCATGACAAGATGCAACGTTTTCATTCAAAATGATCCGATGTTAGGTCATGCCAGCTTTTAGCTTAAATGGCATTTGGTACTGGTAGGAATATCATGCACGGACTCATGAATGTACATATGGAAGAACAAGAGAAAACGAACAAGACAAGTGAAACAATCCTTGAACCAAGATATCACCACTTGCTCTTTTGGTATCCCAAAATGTACATACTATTAATGGAAGAAATCCCAAACAACCACCTGTTTTTTTTAAACCCTCCAAATAAAGGGATAAACTACCTTTCCCTCAACTGTTTGTTCACGGGATTTCTGAACCATCAACAGTATGGAAACAAATTTTCAAACATGTAATCAACCTCCTCAGACTCAAATCTATCAAATCCCGACAGCAGATGAATCTGCTAAGGCAAGGCACTGGCAATAGGCAATGAATTGGTGGACACTTGCGCGAGAAGTTGAGAATTTTTAAATGGCAGGGCCTCATTATATAAATGGGACCCATTTTTTTGGTGGGGATCAAATTTCCTGCAAATGTATGGTCATCTTGAAGGGTTTCCCTTATAATAGTGCACCAAATTTGCGTTGGTAGTACATTGACCCCATCTACTACCCGGGAAGTGGTGAGTTTTGTAAGCAGGATTCGATTCACTCCTGCCAGAATCTTTCATGACCACAAATTACGTATGCAACTGCAACCATTTCATAAGCTTTGCGGGGCTTTGCTGGGTTTTGGGGTTTTGATATCTTTTGGGTGGATATTTTTTGAATCATGCCGCAGCAGAGGAAGCCATCCTTTTGGTTTATAATAACCTCAGTTTCGGATGTTTTTTCCTACAAAACATCCAGGCACCCCCATTGAAACGCAATGAACATGATAAGCTTTTGAACCTCGAACTGATTTATGGAAAATCATTTGAGTTCCTGAACCTCCATGGCTTTGGGTTTTGAAAAAACAACAACACCGAAAACTCAACATGTCCCCTCGAAAATTGCATGCATGGTTCAGATGATTCAACATTTCCTTTTTAATTAAAAATGGTCACGTTATCGGGAAAACTGGTTGGTGGTTTCAAAGATTTTTTATTTTCACCCCTACCTGGGGAAGATTCCCATTTTGACTAATATTTTTCAAAGGGGTTGAATCAGCCAGTCGTTCATTTCCTGGGGCATCACTTGAGATGTTCAAATCCATCTTCTGACCCTGCCAACCCTCCGAGGAAGCGGTGGCGGTGTGTGCAGACTTGGCCAACTATGGTACAACTGAACTTCCGACTGCTGAGTTTTTGACGGGTGGCCAGGTGAATCGACCCAATAAAAACACAGGGAAAAACCGGGGGAAGGTTTTTTCGGCAGGTGGTCGTTTTTCCCATCGTGCTTTTTTTGGAAATAAATGGAGGTCCATGAAAAAAGGGACCGTTTAAACGGTTGTTTAGGGTATATAGGGGATGAATAACTACACAGTTATATGGGGATTACATGGGATTACAGTAAACCATTATAAGGGTCCCCTATTTAACAACCAGTATGATGCAAAGCAACAATTGATGTAAGGATCGATGAACAAGTATTTTTCCTACCCTAAGAATCATGGGATCTCAAAGCTGGTGGTTTGGAGATCCCAGAACCCTCCTATACAGGGTCAAACCCCTCCATAGGAGGGTCCAATGATTCTCAGGGTATTATTAAAATCAATAAATGCGTTGAACAAAAAGAATCACTTTGACCTTTTAAAACCTTCAAGATGTGAAGGCGAGGGGAATAGATGTAAGATGTTAGTCAACATTTGTCATACATAAGACAAGCAACAATTTCCACAGATGATGATAGAACTTAGATTCCGGGAGCGTTTTTGGTTTGTTTACTGACAGAAAACGCGACTCAATTGTGGCGGTAGCCGTAGTGATTGCCAGTTGATTGATTTATTTGATGCAGGACACCACGGAATTTCAAGATAGTAGACTCCTGCCTTTAATCTCTGTTTTCTATGCGATTTGTTGTTGGGAACAGTTGATACATTGGAATAGTTGATATGCTAACCTTTTCCTAGGAATGATAGTTGATATTTGAGAATAGTGAGTAGTTGTAGCTGTACATATTCTACTTTCTTTGGGTTGGTTATACAGTTTGTGAATACACCTGAATGTCTGAAGTCCATTTGCTGAATCAGAATGACGCCACGCACAAGGGTGCAAATGGAACCTTTTCAAGACCATTTGCTGTGAAGAAAACTCAACCTTTTAAACCAGGGGTCATTGAAGTACCTTTTTTTGGGGAAATCAAACAACAGAAATCTACAGTAATTTTTAGGGTTTTCCCTGATTATAACAATGCATTGTTTGGGTTGGTAATATAATGACCCCTATAAACTAAACCATCCGGCTTGCGATGTTTGCTTTGTTTCTTCAGAGCTTTCCTTTAAACCATCCTGAGCGAATATATCTATGATAATACATATGATTACTCTCTCTCTCTCTATATATATACTTTTTAGTAAGATTATATAGATTAGGTTTTTATTGAGTTCACATTAGAGTGTGGTGGGGGGGGTTCCAAACTTCACAAGTAGCTGGGGGTCTGCAGGGTCAGAACAAACTTTTCGGAATTTGATGGGCCGATTATTTGGGTGGAAGCTATTTTTGTTTGTTCTTGTTGGTCTTGATGGGTGTAATTTCAATCCATGCAAAGAACTGGGAGTTCGAGTGTAATTTTCCGCACATCCAAAGACCGTTTTTCTTTACGAGAAACTGGGATGAGATGTGCGGATGCGTCTGTAAGAATCTGGTTGAGATTTGGACTACTACAGCTCACTAAGCAATTACCTTGTGACAAATCATTGTGGTGGTGTTTCTCTTCCCATGATCGCTGCATCCCTGATCGCAGGTAGGTGCTGCGAACAATCAGCCCATTCAAAGTGCCTTGCAGCATTTGATGTCCATGGTTGGTTGTTGATGGTCCTTCCACTCATTTGTGATTGTTGTTCACCAGGAGAGCGGCTCAGGTTTTGAACATGTTTCATTGGGTGCGTTTAAAGTCATGCTGAGGCTGATGATGTTTGAGTTGGAAGCTACCATTGAAGGCCTATAGAGGACTTTAAGGACATACTTCAAAAGATACGACCATTTCCATCGCATCATGATGTCTATTTTTTCATCTCTTCCTTTTCAATTGCGGGGAAAAAACACCCATATGTAACTTCCCTGTTGTCTTTCCAGCTGTAATCTACACTTACACCCCCGAAAACTGACATGGCACCCAAAAAATGAAGAAATTAATCAATCATATTCCGATGTTTTGCTCTCAAAAAAGGATTTCATTCCCCATGAGATGATCTCGTAATTACTTTCCACCAAATGAAGTTCCCGAAGCTGAAAAACCGAATCCCCAACCTCTAATCCCTGAAACTAACAGTTCGCACCTGAAAATCTACCCCTGGAGTCCAGCAAATTCCGAACTTGGAAAGCCCATCAATTTTTTAGGGGACAAAAAAATGTGAGTTTCAGGGAGGGTAGGTATACCTCCCTGGGAGCAACTGTTTCACCAGCATTTTCTCCTCAGAGGTCTCTACTGCGAGAGTTCTGGCCCTTGGTCCTCCCTGGCAGATCCACAAGGCCCACCGCGGGGGGAAAGGATCACCCCCATGGATGGGGGTCCCCCATTGAGGCCGTACCGGCCTATAGAATGGGAAGCCGGGGAAAGCCGGGATGCCTACAAAATGGGAAAATTTCGACCCTACCCCATTTCATACAAAACATAAAAAAAGGTTGTGCAGATCCAGGATGACCTGAACAGTCATGAACAAGGAAAAGGTTAAGCACCTAATTTGGAAGGGGTCCCTTTGTCCCCGATCCTGCAGGGGGAGTGTCCAACGATTGGACCATGGTTATTAATCACGAATCCGTTACGTCCTTAGGATGATCCTCCAAGTAGGAGCCAATTTGGAGCCAGGGATTGTGATGTATTTTCTGTTCCTAAATGAGGAGCGTGCTTCTCGAACCCTTTCGAATCCTCAAGTCATCACAGGGTAGTTTGGGTTTAGTGGAAAACTTCGCCGATTTTTGTTCATTGAAACATTCGGTAAGCATGTTTTCCCCTTGAATGGACATTTGTCTAGTTTTTTTTTTCCCAAAATGGCAAGCATGTTTTTTTTCAAAAATAAAGGAAGGACATGTTTGAAACAAGTACTTCAGTGTCGTTTTTTTCAAAAATGAAAGTGACGTTTTTATTTTTTTCAATCTCAAAGGCACTTCCGGGTTGATGATATACATCTTTCCAAAGGTTTGTCCCAAAACAATCCAAAACATGGATGGCCAGGCCAACTTTTTTGAGTGCTAGTAATGAGTTGTTTTTTGATGATGCCTTGGATCTATCCCCCAGGATGCCAGTGGTAAATCAAGGCTTTTTGTATCAAAATCCTTGGGAAGTCAACCAGTTACACCCCCAAAGATTAACATAGAACCTGAAAATGATGATTTGGAAGATGATTTTCCTCTTCCAGGGCTGGATTCTCAGGTTCCATGTTAGTTTTCGGGGGTGTATACAACCATCCCTTCTTCCCCCCCGAACAAAAAAAATAAGTAAGAAACAACATCATACATCTTTTCCTATGGATTTTGTGGGGTCAATTTGGATTGACATCTTGGAAGATGATGGCAACATCATTGGAGAAGAATAGACAAGTGAAACATGACAGTATGGAAGCATTATGGATGATGGGAAAATGTGGATACACACTCCTGTAAACTAACATCAGAAACCATGGCAAATCCAGCATTTTTGATGCTATCAACCAAGAACTAGGTGGCGGTTTCAATTATGTTTTATTTTCACCCCGAACCTTGGGGAAGATGAACCCAATTTGACGAATATTTTTTCAAAGGGGTTGGTTCAACCAGCAACTAGAGAAAGATGGGACTTTTCCAACTAGTTGTGTTAGAGGATAACTGCCACACTTCATCGGAGTTGTACGGATTGTTTAACATGCCTTGCCCATCAGGTTGTAGTGGTTTGAAGGTCCAGACACGCACGCAGATGGAATACAACTGCTTCTCGGTACTACGAGGTGTCCAATGGTAGGGCCTGGCATCCCTTTGTCTCTTGATGAGGCAATCAAATTCATGATCATATACATGATTATAGTTAGATATATGCATTTAGACATATACATTATACATATACTATATTATCCTTCTGCTGTATAAATCTTTGTTGCGGGGCAACTAGGAACAAATTTGGTAGAACGACAAGGGGTTGCAACTTGGTTGATTCAGGGTCCCAGATCTCAAGGTATGGATCCATGTGGTCATGTCTTCCTAATCTTCCCCACATGTCCTCATGTCTCTGTAATATGTACAAGCAGTGGCGCCTGTTCTTTAGAAATGACCCATGTATAAAAGTGACCATAGTGACCAAGTCGCCATAGGGAGTTGCGAACATTTTACTTTAAACTAAACTCCAAAAAAAGGATTGGAGAACGAATCTTCAGGATTTTTCGACATTCTTCAAAGCAAAAAAATATGTAGACCCTGAAGTTTAACACTTTTGCCCCATGAAAAGTTACCATTGGAAAAGGTTGGAAAGGATTGTCTGACCCAAACCATCCATTTTTCATCCGGGCTATGATAAGCTTCACGGGGAAAAAACCTTGACTCTCCAAATTTAACGGTTTGATGGATTGAAGATCCCCCCGGCGAGCTCGAGGCACTGGCAGTCACTTGGAATTGGATCGGGGCTGGGATCTGGTTGGAAAGCATTCATCGAAAAAAAACAAACAGTTGATGGTTCAGAAATCCTAAGGCCAACCACCTGGGATTTGCATGACACCTTGTAAATACTGGGGGATATCTACCGTATCAACTGGTTAGCCAGATTTCTGAAACATCAAGAGTATGTTGGGTAGTTTAGCCAATCCAAAGAATGCAATGAAATCCATGTCAAATCAAATGAAATCTTCATCTAGGTGGTGGTCTAAGATATTTGTTATTTTCACCCCTATTTGGGGGAAGATTTCCATTTTGACTCATATTTTTCAATTGAGTGGTTCAACCACCAACTAGTCATATTCAGAGTGGCTAGTTGCATTTGAAATTGATCTTCACTTTACACTATGGGACTGGGATACAGCCACCATATATGAATAATTATATCATTTCATACATCACATGGTCTATATATAGACCTTAAACGACCTCACATTCAAACTGTGACTTTATTAGATTTTTTGGAGAGTCCCAGAGTGCATGGCATATTTACAGATTGATCTCAACATCTTAACCCACCGAAATATACTCTCGCTGAAACAAACCGCTTGCCCTTGAAAATCAATATTTGCAAGATCCTCTTTTCGGGAGGACCTATTTTCAGGCGCTATGGAGTTTGTCATATTGTTTTCCCGTACAGAACTCGATTCTTACGATCCCGAATATAAAGCCAACTGCAATCACTTTCAGAAAAGAGTTTTTTCATTTGGAGAAATGGAGAGGCCTTGATTTCCAATGATCAACAAATTCGCAAGTGCCAAACAAGTTGTACACCCTGGAAAATTAGCATTTTGAACGGTTCAGATGATTTTCCCTTTCAATTGGGTGATAGGTTCAAACTGTTCATTTTTCAGGGGTGTGCTTGGTGATCATCCCAATTACTGTACTAACCTGCTTACTAACCTATGGTGACCGCAAGACCCCCAACTGGGTGTACGTTCCCCTTGCGAAATGGCCGAGTTCTTTATGGCGCCTATAAATCGGGGTGATCCTAACGGTCCTAACTGGGGGCCCATCCTCCAAGTAGTGAGAAGTGCACCAAAGATTTCTGACATGAATCATGGGAACCTAAGGAGACCACCCCAATGCCACCCCCTCCCCAAGAAATAAGGCCTTATTAAGGGAGTATTAACCATTGGTTTCCCTTACAGTAATAAGGCGTTATTAGGGGGATGGCATTGGGGGGGGGGTCCCGGTAGATTCCCATGAATGAATCATCATTCGACCTGACAAGATCCTTGTAGTTGTAAGTGGTGGGACTTGGCAGGTTTTATCATCATTGCAATGATCAGTATGTTTTTTGTTTGCACTTCTTTTTAGCATGTGTAGATGTATACGTATATAATATATATACGTATGAGTTACATATGCATGATACATATGTAGATAATCATAGCTTATGGCCACCATGTTTTTGGTGGTTTAATATGATCACCTTCTCGACCAGGCAACAAAAACATCCCGCCGGGTCGGAAACCGTACCCGTGTTCATTGCGACTTTTCATATGAACGAGTTGTGGCTGACATGGTAAAAACAAGGTATTTCAGAGGTTGGGTGGAAGGAAACGATAGAAATTGGCTTGTCATTTGCATTACGACCTGGTTTTCATGGGTCAAAACGCACATCAGGACGTCAAAATCTCATGGAANACCCCCGGGTCGAAACACAACGATGAACATGATGAAGCCCAAAAAAAGGTATTTCGTGGGTACGGTTTTCGACCCGGAGGCAAAAACATGACCTTTCATCTGTGGTAAGGCGCCTGCCAAGTCGTGAACCTTACCACCGATGACGTGGAGAACCGACGATCTCTAAGCGTTTCCAATGATGCGGTGGCATCATGTCCTTCTGGATGGGTCATCATCAACATCAAATGCAAGGAGACGAATTGGCAGTTGGGTTGTTGAAGTACTGTACCTTTGGGGGGTGATGAATGAAACACTGCAAATTTGTATGGCTGGATGGTGGCAACTCAAAAAAAATCGATTTTCCAACCCTACCTGGGGAAATGATCTATTTTGATTCATATTTTTCAAATGGGGTGAAACAACCAACTAGATGGTCATTTTGAAGGATTTCCACCATTTCCACCTTACAAAAAAGTGCACGAAGTTTGGGTTGACCACTGTTTTGGGAAACTTTTATGGTCGCAGTGATGAGAAATCACCCCGGTTGGTTGGGTAAAAAGAGGGGATGAAGATACTACTGTAGCCACTTATATTTCGGGATGAAACAATAAGCAGTTACTTTTTGGGAACCCATGATGGATCCATGGGACGATTGTAATGTATATGTACCTACATGAATCGTTGATTGTTATTGGATCAATTAGTCGGTAAATATACCTTATGGGGAAAGCGGAGGATCAAAATCTGGGCTTAGCAGGCCTAATAGGGTTCTGGTAATCGAAAGAATCTCAGACTAGAAGAGACATTGGGGGGCACGATATTTGATGTTGATATTTCATGATTTGATATAGATATTCATTCATCATATATGATATACGTAAATGTTTATATATTCTGTATATGGCAGCCTTTCAATGGCTCAAATTTTGTGTGCCGAAGTCCTGACCACAAATATCATATAGTATTGGCAGAAGCATCGAGAAACCAAGGGTGGGGTTTCATGATGGCAGAAGCCATACCTAGGTTTATTAAATCATAGGGAAAGTGGTGGGGGCCCCTTGGGATGGGGGCCCCTTACTACTCCAAGGCCATGTACACCTTACATAGCGTGTACATATTTATTGGCATTGGGTACATCCCCTTTTAAGCCCCTTTTCAAGGACTCCTTGGGGGGGTTAAACAGCGGGCCGGGGTCCTCCATTTTGAAGGGTGTTCCCACCATTTTCCCCATGATTAAACTTTAAGAAAGGCAAAAACAATCAACTGTTAAAAGGTGAAATGGGAATACTACAATCTGTGCCGATTTCCATGGTTCCCATATTGAGATACACCGTTGAATTCTGAGAAAATGGAAGCCCGAAAGATACGAACAGTCCTTGGTTGCAAAAGAGGGATTGATATGAGAGGTTTGTTGTTCCAAGGATACATGGAACAAAATATCTATCACTTTCAAGCGTCCAATTTGGACAGATGTAAAGCCTTAGAGAACCATCTCAAAACCTCTCACTTTTTGACTCACTGTCTGCTTCAGAAAGCCGTGATTGT
>DF239754.1:0-18625 GCA_000507305.1 Breviolum minutum Mf 1.05b.01
GGAGACGGAAAAACTGGTATGTCATCTTCTAAAATCCCTTCTGGAACTGGATTCTCTAATGATTCCCTGGGATCAACAAAAGTGCAACACTTAGGTCATTTGGAATCACTTCCGCTAACAAAGGCCAAACCGTTTGAACATCAAATTGAACCTCTTCTCGAATCCTGAATGAATGTCCACGGATAATCTTCCGATTTCCCAAAGAGTCTGGGTTCACTGGAAAAACGAGCACGCCACTACCTGTGACATATCTCATCCCTAAGTACACGCACAACACCAATCTTTGACTCTTCCATGGTGCTAATAAAACAGGTTTTGAAAATCCAATCATTTCAAACGGAAAAGAAGACGGCTTTTGACCTCGCCTGGAATCTCTCAAACGTTCAAGTGGAGATTGAAGATTGTTAGTCATGCTAATGATTCACACAGGTATGCTAGGAATTGTCGTAGTGACGGGAAACCGGGAGAATGATGTCAAGTCCGTGGCTTCTGTTTTGAATGAGATAGAAGTAGGAGGCCTTGTGGAAAAGAGTTTGAGAAATCTAATGCCAGAGCTTATTATAGGAGGAACATTTCGGAGCACCGACCTCAGGCGAAGGGTGTTGAACGTGCAGTCGGCATCGCAAAAGAAGGAATACATGGGAGGACCACCTTATGAGAGACCGTTTTTTCCATCTTTTCCGGTCCTGAAAATGGGTCCATCTTAAAGCATCGACCTATCTGGATAATAAGAAAAGTTCCTTCCTTGTGTCTGGGCTGACTTTGGGCGAGCGGCGGACTAAAATTCTGAGTTGGGTTGGTGCAGGAACATGCTATAGCTGTCAGCTTTGGTTTTGAGGTTTTGAGGTTTCGACTCTTACAAAAGTATTATAGTATGCCGGGTCGCCTCAAAACCTCAAAACCTCAAAAATAGGTAAATTCCCTCATAAAAGGTTGTATTTTAGTTGGAAGTTGTCGCCTTGGAAACCTCAAAACTAATCGATTACTGTGGTTTTATGTCAGATCGAAACCTCAAAACCTCAAAAATAAGCAAAACTCCGTCATAAACTGCCGTAATTTTTGTGGGATGCTGTCGCCTTGAAACCTCAAAACCTCAAAATACGCGGATTCCCTGACAAAATGTCGCATTTTACTTGGATGTTGTCGCCTTGGAAACCTCAAAACTGATCGATCTCTGGTTTTACGTTATATCAAAAACTTCAAAACCTCAAAAGATGAAGAACTGCTGTGAACTGCTATCTAAACTGCTGCAAAGTCTTGACCTCAAAAACCTCAAAACTATTAGATTAATGTGGCCCCAGCTCCAAACAAAAAACCTCAAAACAGCTGGATTGTTGTGGCCGGAGCTGAAAATGGGAACCTCAAAACTTCAAAACTTCTGGATTTCTGTGGCCCCAGCTGCAAATCAGAAACTCAAAACTTCTAAACAGCTAGGTTACTGTGACCGCAGCTCCAAATCAAAACCTCAAAACTTCAAAACACTTGGATAATTCTGGCGCCAGCTGCAATTCCAAACTTCAAACATTTCAAAATCTATTCAACTATTTGATCACTGTGGCCAATTCTCAAAAATTCAAAACCCGCGGCCAGGCTGTGGCCCTAGCTGCAAATCAAAACAACAACTCCGAAATAGCCGGGTTATTTTGTCTCCAGCTGCAAATCAAAAACTCACGACAAAGTCTGAAAATTGCTGCATCTAAACGCCCAAGAACTTCGAAACCTTGACAAACCAATCCAAAGATAAATCCGTGTCATCTAATCACATTGGAGGAAAAATTTCAAGCCAAGATCTGATACAACAAGTGATTGAACACGTGCCTGTTGCCCTCTGACATCACTGGCCAGTGAGCAGGACTCCTTCTAGTTACGGTGCAATTTTCGGCGCCGGAAATCGAATCCGAAACCGTCCGCCATAGACAGGTCCTCCCTAGTTCTTTTCGTGGCGGCTTGCGTTCTATAGGCCGTGTCGCGCACTTCAATGGAAGAAGCATCCGTCGCAGCACCTCTCTGCAAAGCTTTGTGGGCAAAATAGCGGTGCCACTTTTGGATCCGTTTCGTGACCCCAAAAATGGGCCCGCCCGGAATCATAAGCAGAAATTATATATTTATTTTTGCAGGACCATTTCTGGCGCCGTAAAACGGACCCACTTTTAGGCCCACCTTTTGGCCAAACTTTCGCTGTAACAAGCTTTATTTTAATTGCTTGGCACCAAAAAAGCTCAATGAAACAAATATCCAAATTTCCTAAGAGACATTGAACCGCACATGGGAGGACCACCTTATGAGAGACCGTTTTTTCCATCTTTTCCGGCCCTGAAAATGGGTCCATCTTAAAGCATCGACCTATCTGGATAATAAGAAAGGTTCCTTGTGTCTGGGCTGACTTTGGGCGAGCGGCGGACTAAAATTCTGAGTTGGGTTGGTGCAGGAACATGCTATAGCTGTCAGCTTTGGTTTTGAGGTTTTGAGGTTTCGACTCTTACAAAAGTATTATAGTATGCCGGGTCGCCTCAAAACCTCAAAACCTCAAAAATAGATAAATTCCCTCATAAAAGGTTGTATTTTAGTTGGAAGTTGTCGCCTTGGAAACCTCAAAACTAATCGATTACTGTGGTTTTATGTTAGATCGAAACCTCAAAACCTCAAAAATAAGCAAAACTCCGTCATAAACTGCCGTAATTTTTGTGGGATGCTGTCGCCTTGAAACCTCAAAATCTCAAAATACGTGGATTCCCTGACAAAATGTCGCATTTTACTTGGATGTTGTCGCCTTGGAAACCTCAAAACTAATCGATTACTGTGGTTTTATGTCAGATCGAAACCTCAAAACCTCAAAAAAAGCAAAACTCCGTCATAATCTGCCGTAATTTTTGTGGGATGCTGTCGCCTTGAAACCTCAAAATCTCAAAATACGTGGATTCCCTGACAAAATGTCGCATTTTACTTGGATGTTGTCGCCTTGGAAACCTCAAAACTGATTGATCTCTGGTTTTACGTTTTATCAAAAACTTCAAAACCTCAAAAGATGAAGAACTGCTGTGAACTGCTATCTAAACTGCTGCAAAGTCTTGACCTCAAAAACCTCAAAACTATTAGATTAATGTGGCCCCAGCTCCAAACAAAAAACCTCAAAACAGCTGGATTGTTGTGACCGGAGCTGAAAATGGGAACCTCATAACTTCAAAACTTCTGGATTTCTGTGGCCCCAGCTGCAAATCAGAAACTCAAAACTTCTAAACAGCTAGGTTACTGTGACCGCAGCTCCAAATCAAAACCTCAAAACTTCAAAACACTTGGATAATTCTGGCGCCAGCTGCAATTCCAAACTTCAAACATTTCAAAATCTATTCAACTATTTGATCACTGTGGCCAATTCTCAAAAACTCAAAACCCGAGGCCAGGCTGTGGCCCTAGCTGCAAATCAAAACAACAACTCCGAAATACCCGGGTTATTTTGTCTCCAGCTGCAAATCAAAAACCCACGACACAGTCTGAGACTTGCTGCATCTAAACGCCCAAGAACTTCGAAACCTTGACAAACCAATCCAAAGATAAATCCGTGTCATCTAACCACACTGGAAGAAAAATTTCAAGCCAAGATCTGATACAACAAGTGATTGAACACGTGCCTGTTTTGCTCTGACATCACTGGCCAGTGAACAGGACTCCTTTTAGTTACGGTGCAATTTTCGGCGCCGGAAATCGAATCCGAAACCGTCCGCCATAGATAGATCCTCCCTAGTATACACCAATTGGTTGGCCTTTGAACAGCATTGCTGGTGAAGGATTGTGATGTGCAGCTAGTTGGTACTCAGCTGTCTATTCACTTTCTTCTGTCTTTTGTTTACGTCGACCAGCTGAGGTCCTCCTACGAGCTTGCACGCAGGCGTCACACCCACAGTCGTAGAGCAAGTGCCCTCGGCTCTTATGTTGAAACAAAAGGTTTCCCTCCAGTTCTAGGATGTTCCGTTGAGCAGGATCATCCGAATCCTCACCATCCAGATCATTCGGGTCATCCGGATCACCTGGACCTGGTGCAACTTTCTTAGCCACATCTCTAGGCCTCTTTGGTGCCTGTTCCCAATCAGATCCCTGATCTGACTTTGGAGGTGTAGTGAGAACATATCCACTGTCATCATCCAGAATATTCTCACCTGCATCATGTTTCCTTCTTCAACATCAATCTTAACAGGAAACCTCTTACTCTCTCTGGGTTCGGTTGATCTGGATTCACGACAGACACAGACATAGTGTTGATCTCCAACACATCTCTCAGAATAAACTGAACCCTGTTCAGGTTCAAACTCATTGGTTATTGGTATTGGGCTCTAAAAAACGCATCATGCGACCAACATAAGAAAATGGTTCTAGTCCCTCGTCCCTCAAAGCTCTTGACTTGACACTCTCTTCTCATGTTCTTGAAATGTTCCACGTTCTCTGTCGATGAAACGTGGGGAATGCACGAACTCTTCTCTTCTGAGGTCCACGGACTTCTTATGCTCGGTATCAATCTCAGTCACACCAGTCTTGGTTTGACAGACCAGGAACGACAAGCTTGATTGAACTGTTCCCACATGATCTATCTCCATGTCTTGAGAACCGTTACCTTTCCTACATGATGGCTTTTGTTGATGTTTCAGACCGAACACTTCCAACTCCTGTTCATGCAAAGAATAAGAACTCAAAACATTTAGATCAAGGGCACAAATGACAACTTTCCTCATAATGACTTTGACCTTACCAATCTTACATTCAAGATCGACCATGTCTCTCGTAGGAAAAACATTGTCACCTGCTCCCTTTAGGACAGAAATGCCAACTTGATACTTGTAAACAACCTTGTAGGGTGACAATCACCGCTCTGAGATGATGTGACAAGTGGCTCCACTGTCCACTAGCCATCTTCTCTTAAGATCTCCTGTAGACTGAAATTTCTCCGAAAGATTGATTTCATCCACGCGGTGCTGTTCACTACTCACACTCTCTCTCAGTACTGGAGCTTGAGGTTGCCACAGTTACTGGCTTCCCACGCAAATACATGGTCATCTGATTGATCTGATTCACAGATGCACTTGGCTCTTCACCCTCAGATTCAGAATGCTCTTCATCATCACCCTCAGACTCACCATCATCTTCATAGTCTTCATCCTCCTCATCTTCATCTTTCCCTTCAACATTTCGAAACTTGTTTCTTCTTCCTCTTCCTTTGGACTTGCTTCCACCTTTCCTTCTATCTTTGCCTCTTCCACCAGGCTTGGTAGGCAGGCCTTTGGCTTTTAGCTTTGCCGATGGCTTTTTCTCAGGATGCTTTTCCCAGCAATCCTTTGCTAACTGGCCCTTTCTGCCACAATGGCTGCATTTCTTGGGTTCTGGACAATTCTCTGATTTTCATGCCTTTTGGAATCGCTTCGGTCGCTTTGTTGTGTATGCCTTTGTTGTGTGTACCCCTGTCGATTTGTCTCTGTTGTCTGGTGAGAATCTGCGCTCTGCTGTATTCAACATGTGTGATCATTCGGCTGGGGGAGCTGATGGCTGGCAAGTGCATGAAATCAAGGTGTGACCCATGTTTCTCTTTCACAAACTTGCTGACATGCTCAACGTCTGGCGTTTGGCCTGACGAACTTCTGATTCAGATCATTAGCTTGATTCGCAAGGATGCTGCTGGTCTTGATCAGCGTCCCATCACCATGGCCACTCTTGTCTACCGCGCCTAGGCATCTGCTCGGGCCAAGGCTTTATGCGCTTGGCAGGAAACGTGGGCCCATCTCTCGCAGTTTGGCGGCCGTCGTGGCAAGCGTTCTGTGGACCCGGCTTGGTGTTCGTCGGCCACTGCCGAGCATGCTTGGCTTTCACAATTCCATCGTGTTGGCTTCAGCTCAGATCTTACAAAAGCTTTTGACCGCGTGCCTCATCAGATCCTCTATAACTGCCTGGTCGCCTCGGGTCTTCCTGTTACCTTCACCAATACTTGGCTTGAAGCCATTCGTGGTGCCAAAAAATACCTCAAGTCCGCCTACGGCCTTGGTCGGTCTTTTCATGTCACTCCTGGTGTTCCTCAAGGTGACGCGTTGGCTTGTTTTGGCATGAACCTATTCATGGGGATCTTTTCTCGCGCTGTGGAGTCTGAAACGTCTGCTTCTGTTCGTAGTTTTGCGGATGATGCCACTGTTGAAGTTCAACATCAATGTGTCTCTGTTGCTGTCCAGCAGCTTCAGGCTGCCATCTCCGTGACCGAACAATTCACCACTCTCAGTGGCCAGCAGCCAAATGTTGGTAAGTGTCATGTTTGGTCAACATCCAAAAAGGGTCGCAAAGCTCTTCGTGGTATCAGCATGCTTGGTCAGCCACTGTTGCAGAAACGTAGTGCAAAGGACCTTGGATGTCAAACCTTGTATTGTGGTCCTCCTTGTTCTGGTGTGATTCAAACTCGCTTCACAAAAGCTCGCAAGACCGCTCAGCGGGCTCGTTGTGCTCCTCTCTGCTTGGAACATAAAGTGCAGTTGGTCACGGGTGCTGCGTCGTCGCTTGCAAACTATGGCCTGGAAACTTCCTTTGTGGGTGACGGTGCTTTATCTCGGCTCCGCAGTGCTGTGGTTATGGCAATTTGGGACCTCCGGAGACGTTTTCGTTCCTCGCATGCCGTTTTGCTCCTTTTCACTCAGGCGCATCTCACTGATCCTTTTCACGCTCAGTGTTTTCTAACCCTTCAGAGGTGTCTCTCTCGTGGTTTGGTGGATGTCGTTACATGGCAGTCTTGGTGGGAAACAGCCCTTCGGCATCGTGCTCGTCGTCCTCGTGGTCCAGTTACCTTGCTGTGGCACTTGCTTGATCGTATCCAATGGTCTTGGCCTTCTGCTTGTATTCTTCACACTCATGATGGTGTCGCTTTGGAAATCCTACGTGTGAAGCCAGATGCCCTGGCACATCACCTTCGTGAAGCTACTCGTTTGCAGGGGTGGAAACAGGCGTTTGTTTTGCACAAGCACTTCGATGGTGTCCAACATCTTGGGGTTGATCGCGTTGCTACCTTGCACCTTTCTGAACACACCGTGCTGTCGCCGCACTGCCTTCGTCTGTTGCGTTGCATTCTTACTGATGCTGTGTGGACAAACTCGCGCTTGTTTCATGCTGGTCGTCTTTCGACTCCTTCATGTACATGTGGTCATGATCATCAGGACACCAATCACTTCTTTTGGTCTTGTGGGGAGCTGCGTGAATTGCAATGCAAGCATAATTGTCTATTCTCCTTGCGTAGCACTTGCGGGCCCTGGCCCTCGTGTCTTGAGCTGTGCGGTTTGGTGCCTACCAACCTTGTTGTCCCGGGTTTTACTCGTACGCAGGTTGCTGCTCTGGTGCAGTCGTATCTTCTTGATGTTGTGCGTCGCTCTTGGGAACTTGGTTGGCCTAAAGATGAACACAGTGATTCTCCTGTCCCTGATGCTCTTCACAAGCCTATTGTGCCTTTTGTCTTGAAATTGCCGGAGTCCCCTCCGAAGCTGTCTGCCACCATCTTTCCGTGGCCTGATGCGTTTTGTAATGACTTGCTGGTCTTTTTAAAAACCTTGGTTTGGCCTAAAGATCCCACTAACCACGGTGTGTCCTGGGCTGAGCTTGCTGTGAACTTTGAGATCGTCATTGGAAAAGCTCTGCCCCGAAATCCCGAAAAGAGACGTGCACGTCATTTGCGCACCTATGGTGAACCAGCTGTTCCTTTGCTTGAGTCCTCGGATAACCTGTACCAGAAAGTTGTGACGATGAACAATGCTCTTCGGTGCCTTGCTCGTTTGCTCGGAGTCCCAGTCGTTGTTGGGAGGCAGACCAGAAATGTTATCATTCCTGACTTACCAGGTTGGCGCTCACGCCTTTCTGTGGACATGTTATGAATACCTCCCTGGAATGGGCCGTTGCCTGGTCATTAGTGGGGGAATGGACCACTCGCACAATCTTCCTGCCCCTTAAAGGAGAATGGCCAAGACAGGGACACCCAAAGAATCTCTTATCACCATATGATCAGCGGTCTGTACCCATGCTCACGTGGCCTAGAGCTTGTTTTGAACAAGGATCTCTTCCCTCGCTGCTTGCCCTTCCTGGGGATGCCTCATTAATGGTCCTTCCTGGAGATGGCATGTTCCAAGCGCAGCGAATTGTTGATGGCAGATGTTGCCCGGTGATTCTGCATGGTTATGGAGGTGCCAAAAAAGAAATGCCTGACAGCCTTGCGGCTTTGGCAAAATTTGGCTGGATCCCAATGGCAGCGGCCATGGTTGGCTCGGCGTCATCCCCGCCGTTGTGGACTGGACAAGATTGGCGACCCATACTTGGTACCTCGGTGGACACCAGAATCCTGCCGCCCCATTTGTCCAATAAGGAGAGCCTACTCCTGCTCAGTCAGTGGATTCGCATCCCACGGGATGACCTCCACATCAGACACGCCACTAACTGCTGGCTGTCTCCTGACAAAGTCAAAGTTGCTCTAGGTCCTGATTGTGATCTCTCACCGCATCCAGTTCGAGAGGTACCTTTGGATATCAGTACTCCCTACATTGATATGCTCCTTGGACCTAGAAGCCTGCCCGAGGCCAAACTAACCAAACTGTCAAACAAGAGGAGTCGAATACTCAGGAGGAGTCTCAGACACAGAAAAAAGCACTGCTCCAGAAGAGGTGCTGGTGACGTTGCGATTGCAGGTGGACAGTTGTCGTCCATCAGATGTGTCGGCTCTCATTCAGATTCTGCTCGGTGGAACTCCTATTAGGTGCAGAAACCATCATCTTTGGATCCAAGCAGTGCAAGATTTCTTTGATGATGTTCCACTCTGCGTTCCCTGTTTGCCAACTACTTCGGTTTGTGTGTGAGACCGCTCCTCAGCTTGGGTGCAAAGCATTCCTGGCCACACCGGATGGGAGCTATCATGTTGGTGACCTCGAAGCATTATGTCGAGGCTCTGTCCCCTTTCCTGAGAGTGGGGTCCATGTGCACATTAGAACTGCAGATGCAGTGGTTGGGAGCGCCTCATGTGATGATCCGCAACTGGTCAACATTGATTGTACAGGGCTGGGTGGCCATGATTTGGGTGGTTTCAAAGACTATGATATTTGCCTACGCACTGACAAGCATAGTCAGTCAATTTACGGCCCTTCTGTGACTCCGCTGGAATCTCCCGGCCGGGATGGTACGCATCAGGTGACACTAGTTGCTCTTGGTGGCTCCAAAGCCATGCATGAATTTTTGGTCTTGCATTATCTGGCCACTGACAGTGCCAGAGAATGGGATGTCTTTCTGGACAGCTGCTTACCTGCGTGCACATGGGTACGTGCTGGCTCTCGGCGGGCGCTTGCCCTACATATGTACGACAAGTGCCACATTGCCCCATCTCATAGACGGTTTGCCCATCCTTCTTGGATTGCGGGAATGAAGTTGATGCTTGACCTGTTACTCGGTGCCCGTAAACACCGGTACCTAAAAAGATGCCTGGGTGATCCCCGCCCTGCTCAAGTCTATGTGAGAGGATTCTCGGCTGGCTCCTATAGTGGCATTTGCTTATTGCATCTCCTGTGGAACATGCCCCACGTCCAGGTATGGAATCTTACCTGAACATGGTGACCGTCTCATGTTGATCCATCTCACCACAGATCGGCTTTGTCAGTGGCATCCCCGTGAAGAGACTCTGAGTTCCCTTACCTGCAAATTCTGTATAGTGGATAGGAGCACGCCAGAGCTGCGGGAGCACTTTGGTACCTGTGAGCATTCTTATGGTCATTGGATTGACCTTAGCCTACCACATGGTCGATATCCCCTCTGGCAGCTTTTGGGGAAGTACCCGCATGTTGCTCTTCCCCAATGTCGAGACGTTGCTCCATTAAGGTTGGTCTCTTGGGTGTCTTGTGAAGTTCCGACCCATTTCAGCAAGTTTTGCACCAGCTAATGACGCTGTTTGGAGAAGTGGCCCCAGTGTCTTCAGATGAGGTCCTGGCGGTTGGGGTCCAACAACTAGGAGTGACTTCCAGTGGGGAGATTTATTGGGACATGGTCAGAGATGCGCTGATTCGGGAAGTTACCTTTGGGGGTGCCACCTGCCCTACAGAGGAAGTTTGCCGCCTCATGGCTGCTTTCCTACAACGTCTCCCACTCCATCGCCTTGTGCACTTCCTGGATATGATCCTACCGCAAATGGTCCCGGTGCAGTCCCCTTGTCAGTCAAGAAAAGAAGGCGACGGTTTGCTTCATCTTACCGTATCGCTGAGCGCAGTGCTTGGGGTGAGGGTGAGTGGGATGTGGAGTATACCCTCAATGCGACCAAGCTCTTTTGGTCAAGATCAGGCATTATGCATGTAGCAATTGCCTGGGATCATAAACCACTCTTGCTTTTGTCCACTGCATTGCTTCCAAACCGGACCACCGAGTCGTTTGAAAGGGAGGCTGGACCTCCATATGACAAGCAACGCATTCAAATGGGATTGCGCTCAGGTAATACAGTCCTTATCTGCTTCCGGAGTGGAGTTGGCCACTTCCAAAGTGTACTGATTGCTCTTGCCGCTGATCTGCATGCAACCAAGCCGTGGCAAGGACAGCATAAGTTTTGGAAATATGTGTCGCCAATTCGCACCTACTTTGCTTGGTTGCCTGAGCGGTTGGCCTGTCCAGAGCAGCACTGCCTTACGGTGAGGTGCACCACTTGCAGGGGAGTGATGATGAAGAAAGGCACTCCTTGGTATTCCAGAACATTTATCATATTGGAGATAGCAAGAGTGCCCAGGAACTAGAGGTCTTTCTCCGCATGTCCCGTGAAAGGTTGAGGTTGTGCTGTGGACTCCAGTGCACAGACCGCTTACATCCCAATGGGCCGCGCCAGCGCCAGAAGCTCTATCATGCAGCTCTCAAACTTTTATGGTTCGCCATTGGAATTGAGACTGTTCAATGTGAAAATGAGGCACAGGTTGCTCTACACGCTGCCATCCGGCCACTTCTCCGCCTTGAGGACGGACATGTACTGGCTACATTGAGTGCTATTGCGCTAGCCTTGTGTGAAGGGCGTACCGGCTTGGCAATATGGCGTCTTTGGAGCTGGTAAAGCCCGATCTGCTGCTGTCTTGCTGGCTGGATTATTGGTCTTTGACCCGAGCCTTCAGCTGATGGTTCTCATTAAAGAAAATATAGCAGCCCATGCTGTCGCTGAACACCTGGTATCCTTGCAGATGCCTGACTACCTCCAAGAGAAGATGGGGCGCCTGGTTGGGTACTACGAACAGAACCGCAAAGGCTCATACACCCCGTTGGACATCCTTCCTTCTAATCGGAACCAGGTCATCCGACAAAAGTCACTGGTGGGTTCCAACAAGAATGTAGTCAACAATTTAGCCCTGTGGCTGACTGGATGGGTAGTGTTGATCTGTTCCTTGAGGATGAGGGACAGCAATACGGCAACATGGAAGAGGCTGCCACGGTAGCGAGAACCCCAGCTACATGTTTAGAAGTATGGTCTGGTGACCGCAGGCAAACCCCAGGCGGACTGAAAAAGAGGAAGGAGGCCAAAGCATTTAGGAAGAAACTCACTAAACGCCCATTGGCTCTTCGTTGTCAAACTCAGTATATCCAAGCTCATGATTTTGGGAACATTGTAATGCGCTATCTGGATTGCCCCAAGGAGTCATGTGCTTGGAAACTTCGGCAACTCCTTACAGATGGCTCCGCTGCCATAGATCCTGCAGTTGGGCAGTTTTGGCATGAGCTCATCGGAGACTCACCTCCACGTCTTTCTACAGAAATCCAGCGTGCTGCCTATGCCATTTTGTGGATGGGTTTACGGGGCGAAAGAGAAGGCCTTCCTAGCATGCTTGCCACAACATTTGCTGAAGCAGCAGGAGTGTCTGGGCGCCAAAAATGGGGACTGGTGCTCTCCAGCAGTGCGCGGGTCTCTCAGGTTACATATCAAACGGTAGTTGGAGTAAGATACCCAGAATTGGTCACCTTTAATGGAACTCGGTGGAAGTTTGGAAAGTACGTCCCACAGGAGAGACCGCAACGAGGTGGCTTCCTCCCTATTTTTTGGGATGTTCCACGTGCCAACATACATGCTGTTGAAGACATTGGAGCGGTGGTAGACTGGTTAACGGAACGTTGTGAGTTTCATGCTGATGCCAAGTCCAACCTGGCTGTGCTGCATAACCGCAATGATATGACCAACCTATTCCGTGCCAGCAATTGGGTATCCTCTTCCCATGACTCCATTGTTTCCAGGGGGGTCACCACCTGTGCTGGAATGACGGCCCATACGGTCCTTCTTGCCCAAACCAAAGTGGGGTTCCTAACAGGAGGGCCGCAAGAAGTTATTTCTTGCGCTACCTGAAGATGAACAGATGGTGCAGCTGGAGGAAGCCTATGCAAGGGCTACTGTTGCCATTACCAGAGCGAGAGCACTCTGTCTCATCATGGGTCCCCTTGACATGAAAGGCCTGTTGGGGGCAGCTACGGTGATGGGTACACTTATGTATGGTGCTGGGCATGTTTGGGCTGGCCATGCCCATTTTTATCTTCATGATCATGAACTCTCCCGTTCACCGTCAGATGAGTCATTCATTGATATGCTCAAACAGAACTGTTGCCTGTCTGGTCCGCACTTCCCTCCCCCGGCAATTGTGGAGGCCTTGCAAGATTATGTCACGCATTATTACAAGGTACGTCGTTTACACCTCATTGTTGTTGACCTGTGGCGGCCTTGGAAGTACAATACTGCCCGAGCCAGAGAGATCACTGACCAACTTTGGCGCATTTCTCATGGTGCTGACACACATCGGGTGAGCCCATTCCGGCCAGAACGCCCCAGAGCCACCACTTCGTTGCCGTCGATTTGCATATGGATATGCTCTGGATGGCTCCGAATGTCCGAGCTACCTGGTGTGGCCTCAAAGGGATGGGCAATCCTATACTCTTTTGGACACAACCGACACGCTTGCGCTGAATCATGATTTCTTTCGCCCATTGGGCATGCAACATTTCTATGATTCCTTTGCACTGGTGTCTCAAATTAGTGTCCGCAGGGAAGCTCTGAACTTATTTGGCTTAAGAGAAGATGAACTCCTGCCTGACCTGCATATTACCAGGGATGGGGTGCTGCGTATTGGGCTTGGCGCTCATCAAGAACATCGGGTCAACCATGTAGCACGGGCAACGGACCGGACTAAAGTCTCGGCGGATGTTATCCAGTTGGCAGCCCATGAGGTGGATCCTGCGCCTGAACAGGCTGTGTCGGATGGTAACACCAGTGACTCTGAAGGGAGTGAGAGTGCGAGTGACTCGGATCAGAATGATCCTCCTTCTTCGCTGGTGGCTGATGCAGAACAGTATGAGCTCATGCAAGTTGCTTATGCTGCAGTGGGCAAGAACTTCCATGGCCAAGAGGATCTCATCGGGTCGGAGTACAGCAAACTCCAGAAACGGGAGATGGTTCCAGAGAGATGGCCTCTGGCAAGGCTATCCTTTTCTCTACAAACGTGTGTTGACCACCTAGATCGGGTTTTGGCAGGATGTTGCTGGGAAGTCCAGGCCACACGTGCTAACCCCCCAGAATCACTAGACTCCCTTCACCAAGTGGCGAAGTGTCTGACCATGAAGCTGGCTGTATATTTGGCTAAAGAGGTTTCTGCCATTCTCAGGGCGGTTCTGACACATGATACCAAGAAGCTGTACAATGATAGTACGGTGCATTTGCTATGCTCCAATTATTGGGTACAGCCGATCTACCAGGAATTGCTACATTCATCGTCCCGATGCAATGCTACCAGGGAAGGAGAAAGAAAGCGACCCAGCAGTGGCTTGGCTCGTGTTGCAGCATATCCTCGGCCACCCAAACAGCGGAAGCCATCGGCTTCAGGCACCAGCTTCAGTGACTGGATCGGTGGTACTTGTTATGCTGATACCTTACAGGTCTGGTTTCCGGCCCACTGGGCCCCAGTGGTGCTACAACAGTTGCAACAGAAGGAGGATAGCTATCGTGCTGAAAACCCGTATGCAGTTCAAGGTGGGCAACTATCGAGATGGCTCCTGGGAGAGCAACATTCGTATGCTAACAGGCACCATCAAAGCTGATTGGATACAGTTGCCTGTTGAACTGTACCTTGCTGCACTTCCTACATTGAAGCAAGGAGTCATTGCTGGGGTATTCAGGCAGAAAGGTGCTGCCCCTTGGGGCATTACCAGGGCAGAGAAGTTGCAACTCTCAGTCTTCCTCCCCAATGATCTGTCTTTGGAGGATTGGTATGCAGGGGTCTATGGCCTGCCAACGGTGTGGCCTGAGGTTTCTATGCTTGGTGCTGACAATTTACGCAAAGTTGCTGGCTATGACTTTCATCTCCTGAGGAAGAAGTATGATGTCCGGAGCATGTGGGGAGATCTTGACCCACAATGGCGACTCTTGCAGAGTCAGCTTGAGACGAAGGGACCTGGCTGGTACTCACCCGCTGAGCTCAAGGAGCGACTCTTTACGAACAAGTCCAACCGGCCGGGTAATGACACGAAAGAGGCGTTGCGTACTGATGGAAACACTGCAGCATGGCAGGCTTGGTATGCTGCTCAGAACCTGCTTCGGCAGTTATGCCAACCTGCCCCACCATTGGTGTTTCCAGGCGAACAAGAGATTTTTCGTGCCATGTATGCCCAAGTCGGAGAGGAAGAACAAGTAATTTCCCCTCCATATACCCGCACTCCGCTGGATGCATCTATGAGGGGACGGAAGAAGAGGAAGCAGGGCGAGGACAATGCCCTGGTTGGGTAGCTACCTTGCTGCATGTGCCGTATTGTACGTCCATTGGTGGAGTAGCACTACGGCAGTTATCTCACCTGGGGGTGGAAGGTATTTGGTCACCTTGTCTAATAGCCTGTGGCAGAAAGCATGATGATCTGACTGCCCTTTGTCCAGAACTGGGTTATATAGATTGCAGGGTGTCAACTATGTCAACTGTTGACCACAACTGACTGGCTGTGGTACCAAAGTTCTATTGCTTTGCTTGGGAGACTTCCTTAACGCACGGTTTACTTCAGTGGGCCACAAGGTATTGAACTATTGGGAAGTATGGCGTATTACAAGCTGCTGAAGAGGTTATGAGAGGGGGTTTTGAGTCTATGCACTAGGTAGTGAGAGCGTAATCTTGTTTCACCGTTTCACCTTTCATAGATTGGTCAGCTTTTGTCGGTTCGTGGTTGGCTGTTGGGGTGTGTGTTTTTTGCTGTTGCTTTCTTTTGGTTCACTGACCAATCTGTGCGATCGAGTTATCTACCGATGACTAGTTTAGCATAGTTACATGACTGCCACAGTTGTTATGACGAGCGCAGCATTGACCAAAAAAAAACACTAAACCACAGACGTTTGTGACCGTCAGAGCCTCGAGTGCGCACGGCGCCCGCTCAAAAAAAAATCAGAAGTAGATGAAAATGCAATTTTCATATATTGACAACTGTGCATTTGACCTTGACTATTTCCTGCTGAAGACGAAGTGACGGCCGGGGAAGTGCAGATAGCCGTGAGAGACTTGGAGTCCTACATCGATATCGAGTACTTCACGATGGTGGTGCCGACACCTGGCTTTTTTCTCGTCCTCGCCTTGCGGTTGACGTACGAGAACAAAGCCCACCGTTGGTGGATCACCCGCGCTACATTGGTCGAACCATCCTCGCGACCTACATGGTCACGCAACTTGGTCTCCCTCCGTTTCGACTACTATGCCACGTCAAGAGGGTTGGCTCCTGCTGCACATCTACACCTTGTGATCCCTCACTTTTTCTCGTCTACCTCGTCTTTCTTTGTACTCACTTTGAGCATTTAGGAGTCCGACGGCCAGCCTAGGTCCCCGCACTAAGATCGTGAGTTGAATTGTCTATCCTGGACGATTCTTCTCTACTCTCGTTGCGGGCTCCTTTGCTCGTCCGTCTTCTCCTACTTGCTTCTTTCCCAGTACCTTCCCTCTCGTGTTTTGTACTCTCCAATACGAGATGGTCTGTACTGCGGTTGGTCGACGGTGCTCCAAGGTTCCTGCCCATGCCTCGTTCGTTGAGGGTCAGCTGGACGCTCTTCTTTACGATGTCCTGGCAGTCCCCTTGCTGTGCTCAGTCCCTTCTTGCTGCCGCCGTTCGTTTTACCCTTTTCTTTTAGTGATGGCTTCTTGTTGCTTCTTGTAGTACTGGCTGGGCTTCTACCGCAATTTGCAACAATTGTCATCCGTTTCACAAAAACATCTCTCAACTTTACTTCGTTGCAGAGATCACATGCATAATACGCTTATTGCCAACTTTCACCAAGTCTTTTCACTTGTTTTTCAATAGCTCGTGGGCGTTTTCTTAGTTATGCAGTCCTTCCCATCCTTTAGCACAAGCGGCGCCTTCCCCTTCGGACGGTCGACATGCGTGCTCTCGGCTTTCGCCCCCTAGCCCTTGATCGATTGTCCGAGGAACAGGCCACCCTTACCCGCCCCTTTGCACTCTCTGGGAGGCTGCATCGTGGTTTGGTTTGTGGTTTTTGTTCAAGTTTTTACGCCGTTGCTTTCAATTGGTATTTTATATTCAATGTTATAGCGACACCTTTTGTCCACTCGTAGCTGACAGAAGGGCGACCGCCCGGACAACGGAGACGTTGAGCCATGCAGCAATCAGCCAAAAAAAAATTGTGAGATTTAGGCCCCACAAAAACTGCGGACCTAAATGGCCGGCCTCTGCCAAGAGGTGAAAAATGGGGCGGAAGAAGGCAGAGACGGACCTAAATGGCCGGCCCCTGCCAAAATAAGGGGTAAAGGGCTGCAGGGGTGATAAAGAGTGACACGAACAAACCGGAGAGACGGACCTAAATGGCCGGCCCCTGCCAAATTATGAGATGAAGGAATTTAAGGGTGAAATGAAAAGGGTAAGTGGCCGGCCCCTGCCAATTGAGAAATGGAGGTGAAAAATAAAAGGGGTCTGAAATATATGGAAATTAGCAGAGAGGGCCGCCGGCTAAAAAGGAGGTGCGGTGTGGAAATTAAAAGCGGTACGAGAAGTGTTAAAATTAGCAGAGATGGACAAAAATGGCCGCCCCCTGGAAATGCACAGACGGACCTAAATGGGCGGCTCCTGCTAGTGAAAATTTGAATTTTGGGATGAAAGGGAGTGAAAAGAGAAAATGAAAAGTGAAAATTAGCAGAGATGCAGGAAAACTACGCTGGGCCGACCTACACGCCGCGTTGCTAGATCCCCTCACCTACTGACCGCTTTGTGGTGTGCGATTTCATTTTTTCCAAAAAAAGGTGCAAACGTGTAAAAACGTGTGGGTTTTTTTGTAAAACTTTTTTTTTGCTGGTAGCTGCTTGGGTAAGTCCCGGGCGATCGCCCTTCAGTCAGCGAAACAAAGGTGTTATGTACACAATGGCCATAATCACAAAATGATGTCATACATCATCAAAACATTGTCAAAAACATGCAACACGGCCAAAAAACTCACTTCGTGTGTTGTTTCCTATGCAATTGCACATCACATTTTCTGGATCACCGCCAACCACCAGAGAAATTGTGTTTTTAAATAAAAAATGCGCTCTGTATCAACTCTCCCAGATTTCTTATGTTTTCTTAGTGCGTCTTGCGTTCCTAGTGATTGGCAATTCATATGAATTGCGACCAACCGGAAAAAAGGACTAACATTGGCCTTATTATTTTTTTTGTGGAGTGATACTATACCCATCGTCACAATTGTGAGATTGTTTGCAAATTTTCAATAAACTTATTCATAGACTTTTAAAGAGCTTCACTAGATTGTTTAAAGCTAAACAAGAAAATCGGATAAATCCAAGCAAAACAAAACCGCGAAAGAGAGGCCGTTCTAGAAAAAACTGAAGGTAAAGCCTGGCTGTCATCTCATTTTCGACAGCAAAAAGTGGTCTTCACATGGTGTAGATAGTGTAGCGGGACACCTTGCACCCATTATGGACTATTAATAACTTGTTTGACTTGAATCTGCGGCAGAATTTTGTTTCCTACGTTTGAAGGCTCTGTTCACAGTCCTATCTTACAGCTCAATGCACATTTCCTAAACTTCTGCAACAACATTGCAGCACATGACTCAGAAGGAAAGATGGAGTTATGGAGTATTTGGAACATACTGTAGCATCAGCTGTCGTATTGTTTTTTAGTGTCAGCGTTGGATGAAAAACTTTCTTAGGTTCTAAGATCTGTCAAAGCAGATTCAGACGCGAGATCACAATTTTGGTCCAGGTGAGCCACTAAGACTGGAGAAGCATTGTGCCTTCCCGCACAGCAAACAACTTGCACTTGCACTGATGGGCCGAAGTCACCATTTTTTGTGAAATTTTTGGTCTTGAAGCAGGTGTGTTTTTTTCTTTTTCTTGATTCTTCTTTTGTCCTGTTTTCCTTGAATTTCTATTAGTCATTCATGCTCCTGGTTCAAGGCCGTTCTGGTTCAAGGTCCTAGTAAGGTACTGCACAAAGAAACAATTGGGAATCATGAGAATGATGGTTTTTCCGTACCTGACTGCGCAGTAATGAAGAAAACACTGCCTGCAGTGAGTGAAAGTATACGTTTCAGCGCAATTACAAGGTGAAACAGGAAGGCTAAAGCGCGCGCGGACGAGATGCGGGAGCGTTGTTGTTG
>DF239754.1:19613-49367 GCA_000507305.1 Breviolum minutum Mf 1.05b.01
TCTTATTCTGCTTTTCTTCTTTTCTTCTTCTTCTTTTGTTCTTCTTCTTCTTGTTCTTCTTCTTCTTCTTCTTGTTCTTGTTCTTCTTCTTCTTTTGTTCTTCTTCTTCTTCTTCTTTTGTTCTTCTTCTTCTTCTTCTTCTTCTTCTTGTTCTTCTTCTTCTTCTTGTTCTTCTTCTTCTTGTTCTTCTTCTTCTTCTTGTTCTTCTTCTTGTTCTTCTTCTTCTTCTTGTTCTTCTTCTTGTTCTTCTTCTTCTTGTTCTCCTTCTTCTTCTTGTTCTTCTTCTTCTTGTTCTTCTTCTTCTTCTTGTTCTTCTTCTTCTTGTTCTTCTTCTTCTTCTTGTTCTTCTTCTTCTTGTTGTTCTTCTTCTTCTTGTTCTTCTTCTTCTTGTTCTTCTTATTCTACTTGTTCTCTTTCTTCTTCTTGTTCTCCTTCTTCTTCTTGTTCTTCTTCTTCTTGTTCTTCTTCTTCTTCTTGTTCTTCTTCTTCTTCTTTTTTGTGTTCTTCTTCTTCTTCTTGTTCTTGTTCTTCTTCTTGTTGCTGCTGTTGCTGTTGCTGTTGCTGTTGTTGTTGTTGTTGTTGTTGCTGCTGTTGCTGTTGTTGTTGTTGTTGTTGCTGTTGTTGTTGTTGTTGTTGTTGTTGTTGTTTGGCAGTTTGGCAGTTTGGGGTGATTTTTTTGTATGGGATGACAAGATTCGAACTATTTCTGCCCTGCTTGTGGATTTTTTCTGTGGCACTTGTTCGACAAAGGCATGAAAAAAATGGTGGGTTTGGAAACGGTGGCGGTCAGGAAAATTTGCGAAGAAAACGCGCCGAACCATATACGGGTGAATCTTCCTTGCCACGCCCCGCCCCCCCCATCTAAAGCTGACTGTGCTAGTGCCTCCGGGAAGACACGCCCTTTTGCACCTACTGCGCGGGCGGATTTGTTACCAGGTTTGAGTTTGAGGCTTTGTTTTTTGTTTGTGCGTCTTTTTGCACATTGAGGGTTCTGCGTTTGGGTGCTTTATATCCGCTTCACTTCCACAAAGACGCGAAACATTGACAACGAGACTTTGGGAAGAATTTTGTGCAAATCAAAACGTGGCTCTACGGATCTCATTTGGCTCTAGGGATCTCAAAACTAAGTAGCAATGAGTTGGACATCAGTGATTCAATGATTCAGTTCCCGAGTTCAGGCATTGTGTGCCCACATTTGAAAGCAGAACTTTGAATTTGTTTCTAGTGAACAAAGAGGTTTACAAAGGTTAGTGGTCATACGTTTTCAAAATTTCTGGAGGTTTGTGCAGTCATACGTCCGAATTGGCCAAAGTTTGCCCATGGCGACACTTCCTACTGAACCTGTTGGACTGCAGCAATCCATTCCGTCCACATTTGGCCGCAACAACCGTATTCCCCTGTGGTCTGTTTCGAATGTGATGCAAATCCTTGCAATGCGCTTGTGATTCTTCCCGGAACGTTGACGAATTTCCACGAAGAAATATGCCACATATGCAAGGACACTGCTTGTAGCAGTGACCACTGTGTGAGAGAACCAGTCTCTTCGCAGTTTCAATCCTTTTCAAAACCTCAGATCACTCAAGAAAGTGTCCTTCGCAATGCTGAAAGTTGACAAAGCGTGAGTATATCAGACACCATAGACCTTGTGTTGGGATGAGCCTTATTTGCTGCTGTGTGACGGCACTAAGGAATCCTGTCGCTACCAGGAATCACGTTGCCTCTTCCAGATTCGAGCAAGAATGAGCATTGGATTGAACAAATTTTGCCATGCTGAAAGAACAAACATTTGCCCTAGTTCAATGTCTTGTCGGCCTTGCCAATTGGTGGAGCATTGAGTCAGCAATCCAGTTCACATCAAACACCAGTACAGAGCAGAGAGCACACATGCATGTGTCAAGCAGTGACCGCTGCGAGAGAACCATTCTCTCCACAGTTTCCATTTTCGCAAAGGGTCAGATCAATGAAGAGTGTCTCCTTCGCAATGGTTAGAGCTGAAAAAGTTGAAGTCTGGCAGACACCTCAGACCTTGTGTTGGGATGAGCTTTGGTTCAGAATCCATCGGGTGTTCCAAGAATCCTGTCGCTACCAGGACTCACATTGCCTCTTCCAGTTCCGAGCGAGAATGAGCAGAGCATTCAGCATTGAACAAATCTTGCCATTCTGAAAGAACAAACATTTGCTCTAGGCTCTAGTTCAATGTCTTGCCGGTGTTGCCAATTGATAGGAGATTCGTGCAGCAATCCAGTTCATGTCGATTACCCATACTGAAGAAAGGGGACGCATGCAGATGTCAGCCAGTAACAATTGTGAGAAACCCATTCCCTTCAGAAATTCCATTTTCGCAAAAGGTCGGCTCAATCAAGAATGTGTCCTTCGCAGTGATGAAAGTTGACAAAGCCTGAGTTTGGCAGACACCTCAGACCTTGTGTTGGGAAGAGCCTTAGTTGCTGATGCTGCTGTGTGACAGCTTCCGGAAATCCGGTCGCTACCAGGAATCACGTTGCCTGTCCCAGTTCGAGCAAGAATGAGCAGTGTATTGACCAAATTTTGCCATGCTGAAAGAACAATCATTTGTCTAGTTAAATGTCTTGCCAGTCTTGCCAATTAGGGCATTGGTGCCGCAATCCAGTTCACATCAAACACCAGTACAGAGCAGAGAGCACACATGCATGTGTCAAGCAGTGACCAGTGTGAGAGAACAATTCTCTCCACAGTTTCCATTTTCGCAAAAGGTTCAGATCAATGAAGAGTGTCTCCTTTGCAATGTTGAGAGCTGAGAAAGCTGTGAGTTTGTCAGACACCATAGACCTTGTGTTGGTTTGAGCCTTAGTTGCTGATGCTGCTGTGTGACGGCACTAAGGAATCCTGTCGCTACCAGGAATCACGTTGCCTCTTCCAGATTCGAGCAAGAATGAGCATTGGATTGAACAAATTTTGCCATGCTGAAAGAACAAACATTTGCCCTAGTTCAATGTCTTGTCGGCCTTGCCAATTGGTGGAGCATTGAGTCAGCAATCCAGTTCACATCAAACACCAGTACAGAGCAGAGAGCACACATGCATGTGTCAAGCAGTGACCGCTGCGAGAGAACCATTCTCTCCACAGTTTCCATTTTCGCAAAGGGTCAGATCAATGAAGAGTGTCTCCTTCGCAATGTTGGTAGCTGAAAAGCTGGCGTTCTCCAGACGCATGAAACACTGTGTCAAGAAGATTCTTGGTTGCTGATGCTGCTGTGTGACGGCTTCCAGAATCCTGTCGTTACCAGGAATCACGTTGCCTCATCCAGTTCCGAGCAAGACTGAGAAGAGGATTGAAACAACTTGTGCCATGCTGTAAGAAGAAACAGTTCCCTAGGCTCTAGTTCCTTAGTCATGCCAATTGAATGGGCATTCGTTCAGCAATCCAGTTCTTATCGCTCACCAGTACCGAGCAGAGAGCAGACATGCAGTTGTCAATCAGTGACCACTTTGAGAGAGCAATGTTCTCCACAGTTTCCATTTTCGCAAGGGGTCAGATCATGCAAATTGTGTCCTTCATCTTGGCAATTGATATGCATTGATGGAGAAATCATTTCACACCAATCCCAAGTCCTGAAGAAAGGGGACGTGCAGGTGTCAAGGAGTGACCACTGCGAGAGAACCATTCCCTTCCCAGTTTTCATCCTCATCAAATGGCCGGATCAATGAAGAGTGTGTCCTTCACCATGTGGAAAGCTGACAACTGAGAGTTTGTGCTGGGAAGAGTCTTGGCTGCTGATGCTGCTGTGTTAAGGCTTGCAGGAATCCTGTCGGACCTGTCGGTACCAGGAATCACGTTGCCTCTTCCAGTTCCGAGCAAGAATGATCACAGGATTGAACAAATTTCGCCACACTGCAAGAACAAACATTTGCCCTGGCCTTAGTTCAATGTTTTGCCGGCCTTGCCAATTAGGGCATTGGTCCAAGTACAGAACAGAGAGCACACATGCATGTGTCAAGCAGTGACCACTGTGAGAGAACCAGTCTCTGCGGAGTTTCAATCCTCTTCAAAACCTCCGATCACTCAAGAATGTGTCCTTCGCAATGCCGAAAGTTGACAAAGCTTGAGTTTGTCAGACACCTCAGACTTTGTGTTGGGAAGAGCCTTAGTTGCTGATGCTGCTGTGTGATGGCTTCCGGAAATCCCGTCGCTACCAGGAATCACGTTGCCTATCCCAGTTCCGAGCAAGAATGATCACAGGATTGAACAAATTTCGCCACACTGCAAGAACAAACACTTGCCCTAGTTCAATGTCCTGCCAGTCTTGCCAATTAGGGCATTGGTGCAGCAATCCAATTCATATCATGCCAGTTGCAGACAAAGAGCGCACATGCAAGTGTCAAGCAGTGACCACTGTGAGAGAACCATTCTCTCCACAGTGAAGAGTGTCTGCGTCGCAATGTTGAAAGCTGAGAAAACCTGATTTTGGCAGACACCTCAGACCTTGTGTTGGGAAGAGCTTTAGTTGCTGATGCTGCTGTGTTGAGGCTTCCAGGAATCCTGTCGTTTCCAGGAATCAGCTTGCGTGTTCCGGTTCGAGCCAGAATGAGCAGAGGATTGAACAAATTTTGCCATGCTGGACGAACAATTATTTGCCCTAGGCGCTAATTCAATGTCTTGCCAGTCGTGATTTTCGCGGCAGTCGTGCAGCAACCCAGTTTATATCCATCCCCAGTACTGTGGAAAGGGCACACATGCCAGAACCATTCTCTCCAGAGTTTTCGTTTTCGCAAAGGGTCAGATCACTCAAGAGCGTGTCCATGGCAACGTTGAAAGTTGACAAGGCCCGATTTGGCAGACATCTCAGACCTTGTGTTGGGAAGAGCCTTAGTTGTTGGCTTCCAGGAATCCTGTCGTTTCCAGGAATCACCTTGCGTGTTCCGGTCCGAGCAAGAATGAACAGACGATTGAACAAATTTTGCCATGCTAAACGAACAATTATTTGCCCTAGGCGCTAATTCAATGTCTTGCCAGTCCTAATTTTCGCGGCAGTCGTGGAGCAACCCAGTTTATATCCATCACCAGTACTGTTGCAAAGGCACACTTGCAGAACCATTCTCTCCAGAGTTTTCATTTTCGCAAAGGGTCAGATCACTCAAGAGTGTCTCCTTTGCAATGTTGAGAGCTGAGAAAGCTGTGAGTTTGTCAGACACCATAGACCTTGTGTTGGTTTGAGCCATAGTTGCTGATGCTGCTGTGTGACGGCACTAAGGAATCCTGTCGCTACCAGGAATCACGTTGCCTCTTCCAGATTCGAGCAAGAATGAGCATTGGATTGAACAAATTTTGCCATGCTGAAAGAACAAACATTTGCCCTAGTTCAATGTCTTGTCGGCCTTGCCAATTGGTGGAGCATTGAGTCAGCAATCCAGTTCACATCAAACACCAGTACAGAGCAGAGAGCACACATGCATGTGTCAAGCAGTGACCGCTGCGAGAGAACCATTCTCTCCACAGTTTCCATTTCGCAAAGGGTCAGATCAATGAAGAGTGTCTCCTTCGCAATGGTTAGAGCTGAAAAAGTTGAAGTCTGGCAGACACCTCAGACCTTGTGTTGGGATGAGCTTTGGTTCAGAATCCATCGGGTGTTCCAAGAATCCTGTCGCTACCAGGACTCACATTGCCTCTTCCAGTTCCGAGCGAGAATGAGCAGAGCATTCAGCATTGAACAAATCTTGCCATTCTGAAAGAACAAACATTTGCTCTAGGCTCTAGTTCAATGTCTTGCCGGTGTTGCCAATTGATAGGAGATTCGTGCAGCAATCCAGTTCATGTCGATTACCCATACTGAAGAAAGGGGACGCATGCAGATGTCAGCCAGTAACAATTGTGAGAAACCCATTCCCTTCAGAAATTCCATTTTCGCAAAAGGTCGGCTCAATCAAGAATGTGTCCTTCGCAGTGATGAAAGTTGACAAAGCCTGAGTTTGGCAGACACCTCAGACCTTGTGTTGGGAAGAGCCTTAGTTGCTGATGCTGCTGTGTGACGGCTTCCNAATGGTTTGGTACTGGCACCTCATGTCACGTCCAGGCTTTCTCAAATAATGTGATACTGGCATCGTATATGATATAGATAGATGCTCACTCCGCAATCATGCGGAGAGGCCTTGCTTATTGAATCTGGGCTTTCTTTGCCATATGCCTTCCTCGCAAAAAGCTGGGCTTTTTGCCTCGGACCCCCCTCCCCCGCCCCCAATTGAGCCGTACAACTTTTTATGTGAGATGGCACCGTATGTTGAAATCTGTTATGCTTATTCAGGGGGGGCGGAGGGGGTCCCAGCCCAAAAGTTCGGGCTTTTTGTAACAGCGGTTGGCCCTACAGCGGCGAGTTCTGCGGATCGATTGCTTGCCCATACTCAACAAACCTTTACCGATACTCCCAAGAAGCAGCAGAACAATGATAGGAGATGTTCAGATTTCGACTACAACCAATCCTATGCACTATCGTAAATGTTGTAAATGGAATGGTCAGTGGGCAAAGGAGCACCCTGGGGACTGGTCTTAGTGGCGAACCCTGAAGAAACAGTTCCCTAGGCTCTAGTTCCTTAGTCATGCCAATTGAATGGGCATTCGTTCAGCAATCCATTTCTTATCGATCACCAGTACCGAGCAGAGAGCAGACATGCAGTTGTCAATCAGTGACCACTTTGAGAGAGCAATGTTCTCCACAGTTTCCATTTTCGCAAGGGGTCAGATCATGCAGAGCGTGTCCTTCATCTTGGCAATTGATATGCATTGATGGAGAAATCATTTCACACCAATCCCAAGTCCTGAAGAAAGGGGACGTGCAGGTGTCAAGGAGTGACCACTGCGAGAGAACCATTCCCTTCCCAGTTTTCATCCTCATCAAATGGCCGGATCAATGAAGAGTGTGTCCTTCACCATGTGGAAAGCTGACAACTGAGAGTTTGTGCTGGGAAGAGTCTTGGCTGCTGATGCTGCTGTGCTAAGGCTTGCAGGAATCCTGTCGTTACCAGGAATCACGTTGCTTGTTCCAGTTCCGAGCAAGGATGGGCCCGCAAGCGAACGAGTTTTGCCATGCTGGAAGGACGAACAGAGCGCAGACATGCAGGTGTCAAGCAGTGACCACTGTGAGAGAACTATTCTCTCCACAGTTTCCATTTTTGCTAAGGGTCAGATCAATGAAGAGTGTCTCCTTGGCAATGTCAAAAACTGAGAAAACTTGAGCTTGGCAGACACCTCAGACCTTGTGGTGGGAAGAGCTCTAGTGGCTGATGCTGCTGTGTTATGCTGTGTTAAGTCTTCCAGGAATGACAACGCCGAGCGTTGAACTTTTGCCATGCTGAAAGAACAAACATTTGCTCTAGGCCCTAGTTCAATGTCTTGCCGGTGTTGCTAATTGGTAGGACATTTGCGTAGCAATCCACTTCATATGGACCACTAGTACCAAGGTAAAGGCACAAAAAGTAGGTGTCAGGCAGTGACACTTGTGAGAGAACCATTCTCTGAAGAGTTTCCATTTCCGCAAAGGGTCAGATCAATGAAGAGCGTCTCCTTCGCACTTGCCAGACACCTGGCCTGAGACCTTGTGAAGGCACACATGAAGGTGTCAGCAGAACAATTCTCTTCATCACAGCTTGCATTTTTGCAAAGTGTCAGATCGGTGAAGAGTTTGTCTTTTGCAATGTTGAAATCTGAGAAAGCTTGAGTTTGGCAGGTGCCGGAGACCTTGTGCAGGAAGATTGTTTTGTTGCTGAGGCTGTGTGAGGGCTTCCAGGAATCCTGTTGCTACCAGGAATCACATTGCCTGTTCCGGGTCCCAGCAAGAAAGAGCTGAGCATCCAACAACTTGAGCCATGCCGGAAGAACAAGCACTTGCCCTAGTTCAATGTCTTGCCAGTGTTGCCAATTGATAGGACATTCATGCAGCAATCCACTTCTTATCGATCACCAGTACAGAACACAGAGCGCATTTGCATGGGTCAAGCAGTGACCACTGTGAGAGAACTATTCTCTCCACAGTTTCCATTTTTACAAAAGGGTCAGATTAATGAAGAGTGTGTCCTTGGCAATGTTAAAAACTGAGAAAACTTGAGCTTGGCAGACACCTCAGACCTTGTGGTGGGAAGAGCTCTAGTTGCTGATGCTGCTGTGTTATGCTGTGCTAAGTCTTCCAGGAATGACAATGCCGAGCGTTGAACTTTTGCCATGCTGAAAGAACCTTGCGCAGACCACTGTGATTCTGCTGTGTTAAGGCTTCCAGGAATCCTGTCGCTACCAGAAATCACGTTGCCCAGCACTGAACTTTTGCCATGCTAAAAGAACAGACATTGGCCCTTAGGCCCTAATCTGACCGTGGATCAGTCCATTGCGCAAGACTTCAGAACTTGCGTTGGTCCGGGGCCCGAGCAACTACAATACTGTTGCCAGAAGTTGGAAAACAGGAATTGCCAGAGGGATAGATAGATGGGATTTGGATGGATGATTTTGATGTTCCTATGATAGTTTCATCATTCAATGATGCTGATAATAGCGGATACTATTTGCTGATACAGATACTATCCGCTACCACGAGATTTGGTGGACAAACACGTTGAGTCATGGAAAGATGGTGTGAGAACTAAGGCGCTGCCAGTGTTGCCAATTGATAGGACATTCATGCAGCAATCCACTTTTTATCGATCACCAGTACAGAACACAGAGCGCACTTGCATGGGTCAAGCAGTGACCGCTGTGAGAGAGTTATTCTCTCCACAGTTTCCATTTTTGCAAAAGGGTCAGATTAATGAAGAGTGTGTCCTTGGCAATGTTAAAAACTGAGAAAACTTTAGCTTGGCAGACACCTCAGACCTTGTGCAGATTGTTTTGTTGCTGATGCTGTGCGACAGGCTCCCAGGAATCCTATTGCTACCAGCTACCATGAATCACGTTGCCTGTTCCAGTTCCCAGCAAGAAAGAGCACGAGTGAGCTGAGCATTGAACAACTTTCGCCATGCTAAAAGAACAAACATTAGTCCTAGGCTCTAGTTCATTGTCTCGCCAGTCTTGCCAATTGAAGGGCCTTCCTGCACCAATTCACATCAAACACCAGTACCGAACAGAGAACGCACATGCATGTGCCAAGCATGACCACTGCGAGAGAACCATTCTCTCCACAGTGTCCATTCTCGCAAAAGAGTCAGATTAATGAAGAGTATCTCTTTGGCAATGCTGAAAGTTGACAAAGCTTGAGTTTGTCAGACACCTCAGACCTTGTGCAGAAAGATTGTTTTGTTGCTGATGCTGTGCGACAGGCTCCCAGGAATCCTATTGCTACCAGCTACCATGAATCACGTTGCCTGTTCCAGTTCCCCGCAAGAAAGAGCACGAGTGAGCTGAGCATTGAACAACTTTCGCCATGCTAAAAGAACAAACATTAGTCCTAGGCTCTAGTTCATTGTCTCGCCAGTCTTGCCAATTGAAAGGGCCTTCCTGCACCAATTCACATCAAACACCAGTACCGAACAGAGAACGCACATGCATGTGCCAAGCATGACCACTGCGAGAGAACCATTCTCTCCACAGTGTCCATTCTCGCAAAAGAGTCAGATTAATGAAGAGTATCTCTTTGGCAATGCTGAAAGTTGACAAAGCTTGAGTTTGTCAGACACCTCAGACCTTGTGCAGAAAGATTGTTTTGTTGCTGATGCTGTGCGACAGGCTCCCAGGAATCCTATTGCTACCAGCTACCATGAATCACGTTGCCTGTTCCAGTTCCCNTTTTGTTGCTGATGCTGTGCGACAGGCTCCCAGGAATCCTATTGCTACCAGCTACCAGGAATCACGTTGCATGTTCCAGTTCCCAGCAAGAAAGAGCACAAGTGAGCTGAGCATTGAACAACTTTCGCCATGCTAAAGGAACAAACATTAGTCCTAGGCTCTAGTTCATTGTCTCGCCAGTCTTGCCAATTGAATGGGCCTTCCTGCACCAATTCACATCAAACACCTGTACCGAACAGAGAACGCACATGCATGTGCCAAGCATGACCACTGCGAGAGAACCTTCCTCTTCAGAAATCCCATTTTCGCACAGGGTCAGATCAATGAAGAGTGTTTCTACCAGGAATCGTGCAGCAATCCAGTTCATGTCGATTACCCATACTGAAGAAAGGGCACGCATGCAGGTGTCAGCCAGTAACAATTGTGAGAAAATCATTCCCTTCAGAAATTTCATTTTCGCAAAAGGTCGGATCAATGAAGAGTATTTCCTTCGCAATGTTGAAAGCTGAGAAAGCTTGAGCTTGGCAGACACCTCAAGCTTTGTGTTGGGAAGAGTCTTAGTTGCTGATGCTGCTGTGTGACGGCTTGCAGGAATCCTATTGCTACCAGCTACCAGGAACCACGTTGCCTGTTCCAGTTCCCAGCAAGAAAGAGCTGAGCATCCAACAACTTGAGCCATGCCGGAAGAACAAGCACTTGCCCTAGTTCAATGTCTTTCCAGTGTTGCCAAGGGATAGGACATTCGTGCAGCAATCCAGTTCACATCAATCACCAGTAGCGAACAGAGAGCATACATGCATGTGTCAAGCAGTGACCACTGCGAGAGAACCATTCTCTTCACAGTTTCCCTTTTTGCAAAGGGTCAGATCAATGAAGAGTGTCCCCTTCGCAATGTTGAGAGCTGAAAAAGCTGGAGCTTTCCAGACACATGAAACCTTGTTTTGGGAAGATTCTTTGGTTGCGGATGCTGCTGTGTGACGTCTTCCAGGAATCCTGTTGCTACCAAGAATCATGTTGCCGAACATTGAACTTTTGCCATGCTGAAAGAACGGACATTGCCCGAGGCTAGTTCAAGGTCTTGCCAGTCTTGCCAATTCGGGCATTGGTGCAGAAATCCAGTTTGCATCAAACACCAGTACAGCACAGAGACCACATGCACATGGGTCAAGCAGTGACCGCTGTGAGAGAGTTATTCTCTCCACAGTTTCCATTTTTGCAAAAGGGTCAGATTAATGAAGAGTGTCTCCTTGGCAATGTTAAAAACTGAGAAAACTTTAGCTTGGCAGACACCTCAGACCTTGTGCAGGAAGATTGTTTTGTTGCTGATGCTGTGCGACAGGCTCCCAGGAATCCTATTGCTACCAGCTACCATGAATCACGTTGCCTGTTCCAGTTCCCAGCAAGAAAGAGCTGAGCATCCAACAACTTGAGCCATGCCGGAAGAACAAGCACTTGCCCTAGTTCAATGTCTTTCCAGTGTTGCCAAGGGATAGGACATTCGTGCAGCAATCCAGTTCACATCAATCACCAGTAGCGAACAGAGAACACACATGCATGTGTCAAGCGTGACCACTGCGAGAGAACCATTCTCTCCACAGTTTCCATTCTCGCAAAGGGTCAGATCAATGAAGAGTGTCCTCTTCGCATTGTTGAGAGCTGAAAAAGTTGGAGCTTTCCAGACACATGAAACCTTGTGTTGGGAAGATTCTTTGGTTGCGGATGCTGGTGTGTGACGGCTTCCAGGAATCCTGTTTCTAGCAGGAATCTCGTTTTTGTGTCCCGGGTTCCAGCAAGAATGAGCCGGGCATTGAACAACTGTTGCCATACCGAAAGAACAAACATTTGCCCTAGTTCAATGTCTTGCCGGCCTTGCCACTTGGTGGGGCATAGGTTCAGCAATCGAGTTCATATCAACTACCAGTACCAAACAGGGATCACACATGCAGGTGTCAAGCAGTGACCACTCTGAGAGAACCATTCTCTCCACAGTTTTCATATTTGCAAAGGGTCAGATCAAGGGAGAGTGTCTCCTTTGCAATGTTGAGAGCTGAGAAAGCTGTGAGTTTGGCAGACACCTGAGACCTTTCGGTGGGAAGAGTCTTGGTCACTAATGCTGCTGTGCGATGGCTTCCAGGAATCCTGTTTCTACCAGGAATCGTGCAGCAATCCAGTTCATGTCGATTACCCATAGTGAAGAAAGGGCACGCATGCAGGTGTCAGCCAGTAACAATTGAGAGAAAATCATTCCCTTCAGAAATTTCATTTTCGCAAAAGGTCGGATCAATGAAGAGTATTTCATTCGCAATGTTGAAAGCTGAGAAAGCTTGAGCTTGGCAGACACCTCAAGCTTTGTGTTGGGAAGAGTCTTAGTTGCTGATGCTGCTGTGCAACAGGCTCGTAGGAATCCTCAAGTTGTTGGATGCTCAATGTCTTTCCAGTGTTGCCAAGGGATAGGACATTCGTGCAGCAATCCAGTTCACATCAATCACCAGTAGCGAACAGAGAACACACATGCATGTGTCAAGCGTGACCACCGCGAGAGAACCATTCTCTCCACAGTTTCCATTCTCGCAAAGGGTCAGATCAATGAAGAGTGTCCTCTTCCCATTGTTGAGAGCTGAAAAAGTTGGAGTTTTCCAGACACATGAAACCTTGTGTGATGAAGATTCTTTGGTTGCTGATGTTGGTGTGTGACGGCTTCCAGGAATCCTTTTGCTACCAGCTACCAGGAACCACGTTGCCTGTTCCAGTTCCCAGCAAGAAAGAGCTGAGCATGCAACAACTTGAGCCATGCCTGAAGAACAAGCACTTGCCCTTTTTCAATGTCTTGCCAGGCTTGCCAATTGATCGGAGATTCGTGCAGCAATCCAGTTCATGTGGATCACCAATACTGAAGAAAGGGTAGCATGCAGGTGTCAGCCAGAACCATTCTCTCCACAGTTTCCAACCTCGTCGAAAGGTCGGATCTATGAACAGCGCTCCTTTGCAATGGATATGGCTGAGATAGGTTGAGGGTAAGAGACACCTCATGAACAAAAAAATAAAACTGGAAAAAGGCTCTCAAACCTTGCGTCATGAAGATTCTTGGTTGCTGATGCCGCAGTGTGACAAGCGCTTGCCCTAGTTCATGCTCGAAGAACAAGCACTTGCCCTAGTTAATGTCTTGCGAGTCTTGCCAATTGATGCGGCATTCGTGCAGCAATCCAGTTCATATCGATCACCAGTACTGAAGAAAGGGCAGACATGCAGGAGTCAGCCACTGACCACTGTGAGAGAACCGTTCTCTCCACAGCTTTAATCCTCGCCAAAGGTCAGATCAATGAAGAGTGTCTCCTTCGCTATGTCGAAAGCTGAAAAGGCTGCAGTTTGGCAGACACCTTATAAAACCTTGTGTCAGGAAGAGTCTTGATTATTGCCGCATCTATGTGACAGGCTTCCGCCAAGCCAATTGATGGCCATCAATGCAGTTGATTTAGACATGTCGTGTTTCCTACCATCTTCTTATCAAATGCCACAACCATTTGCCAATAGGTGCAATTTGTTCTACGACTTCCTGGTCAGATGAGTCCAACAGTTGCAGTGACCAAGTTCCTCTCTGACTGATGTGAAGGACTCATTCACCCAGGCAGTTTTGGCAAAGAGCTTCTTTATTCACTTTGCCAGTACCTCATTGCAAGGAAGACCATCAATGCAAATGTCGCAGAGTGACCAAGACAAGACAACCAGCTTGGTCAAAATTTGCTCGACACTGTATATACCAACTAAAGGGCACCAATGCAGGTGTCAACTAGTGACCACTGTGAGAAAACGGTTCTCTTCACAGTTTTCATCCTCATCCTCGTCGAAAATCAGATCAATGCACAGTGTCCCCTCGCAATGTTGATGACTGACAAAGCTTGAGTCTGGCAGACACCTCAGGCCTTGTGTCAGGAAGATTCTCGGGTCCTGATGCTGCTGTGTGACGACCCACTTTGGTTGAGGTTCCGGTTGCGGCAAGAATGAGCACAGCATGCTGCAATACCAGGATTTCAGAACAGAAGTATGACGTTGTCCAGAGTTTCAGATCTTTGTTAAGCTTCAAGAGGCATTTCTGCTACAAGCGAGTGAATGGAAGTTGCTGGGTTCAAGTCGCTGGGGTTTGCAGCAACGGCCAATCGGCCGTTGCTGCATCGGCCGTTGCTGCACCGCGAAAAGTAAGCAGCATCTTAGTCACGAGCAGCGAATGATGATACGGGCTGCATGAAATCAAAGACGCCTATTGACCATTCAGCCTGTAGACATGTCCAACCAAGCACCTCTTGGGATCTCTTTGACTTTGCTTGCATCTAGCCTGAAAAAGCTTCTTGGGGGTCGGTTCATGCAGGTTGAAGTCTGTCTAAATCGATTCAGACTGGTATTTTGAATAGGTTGCTAATTAGTCAAGTTTTTAGGCACCTAAGCCACCATGTTTATAGGCTGTATATGTATGTGCACATACCAAATGAATTCAATCACCGGTACATGCATGAAACCATGTATGTACCTCGATACACATTGGCTCAAGCAAAACATAAACGGTTTTTCCTTGTGAAACGCAAAACGTGGTTCTTCATCTTGCACCCACTACCATCAACCTACTATACTTTGTGATTGTGTTGTTGTTAGTTGGTACCCCTGTTCAATTGGTGATCAGCCGTAGTACTCTACGTGCTAAAGGGATCATTTGGTTGTGCTTCTAGCGCACCCGAAGCTTGCGTGAACACAGATCCGAGTGAGAGTGAACCGACGTTCACTCCACCCGGCTCAGTGGCACAAGTCGAGGATCTGCCAGTTGAGGAGGCGATCGAGCCAGACATTGTCGTTCAGGGACCTCCCAACTTCAACATCTTTTGCGTGAGAGCCCTCCTCATTTGCTAGAGCCTGATCAACCAGCAGATCTCACACCCCGCATCAAACAGGAATAGCTGCCACTGGCGCTCCCGAACCTACTGCAACTCTTGCTAAGAAGGAAGAGCCATCAGAAGCTTTGAACTCTGACGCATTGCCAGCAGATTCAGGAATTGGAGGTGACTTTGCTGTGGACTACGGTGCAGACGACGAAGACCCCATTGAAGGCGAATCAGCGCCTGTTGACGGTGCAGTCCCTGAGGACGACGGTGAGGGTCCTTTTCAACCTGTATAGCTAGGAGGCGAGGGACACGAGGGCTTACCCTTGGGTTTTCACTGGTGCCCTCCGCTCTCTTCTTTTGCTTTTCACGGAAGTTACTGTGGATGGTTTCTTGGCCTGGTTTGCATGTTTTTGTTGCTTTTTGCTTGATGTGCTACATCAATTTGTGATGATGGCCATAGCGTCTCTATCACCTTTGTTTAGCTGACTGAAGGGCGCTCCGCCCGGGACATACCCAAGCAGCTGCCAGCAAAAAAAATGTCTGAAATGAAAAAAAAATGAAAGAGGAGTTCTCCTGTGTTTTTTGCAGTTGAATATATGATGCAAGGTGATGATATAGTTACCGGAATCAGAGATTGGATTTCAACTTTGCGCCAAAAAGAGGTTTACTGTTGAAGTCACGGAACAGAGTTGTTTACATGTGAATTGTTTCCATTTTTACCAAGAACCTTTTGTTGATTGCTTTTCTTTTTTTAGGGTCAAGCAGTGTTGGGCTGAAAAAACTCGAGTGTTTTTTTTTAGTTTTTTGGTTTTACATGGCCGCTGTCGAGTGTGTTTTTTGAGTTTTTGGTAGTTGTAGTATACTTAGTGTGTGTAATCTCGGCAGTTTTTATCCTCAAAGCATGCCATGGGCAAAGCACGACCGTCACGAAGAGAGATAGCATCCTAGCGAAGGAAAACCACATTTGTATGATCGAATTTTGAACAGTTCCGTGTCAACAAATTTCAACAGGCTTTTGATTTTCAACTAAACTATGGTTTTTGGTTCCCTGTTTTTTCTTCATATTTTTCTATATGAAAAACCAATCGGAGCAGACATTGCGTTTATCAGAAAATAGACGACATCATGTACAAAGATGGTCATCATTTTTTGCAACATCAACGCTCATTTTATTTGACGGTTCGATTGAAACAGAGGTTTTGGGTGGTTCATTTCATTCTTTTGTGATCAATTTACATTGCATCACAGGGATATTTTCATTTTACAGGTCAGAAACAACATGCCTGGCTTGTTCATATTTTCATGGTTTGGAGTTAGATTGTCAATTTGTCAAACACTTCATCACCAACAATTCCTAACCTTTATCGCAAGTGGTTTGTTGCGTACCGGCCCCCCCGGTCCTCAAAGAACGCAACACTCGTTGGTTGCTACATGCTTGCGATCTGGATTTTGACGCAGCTGTCATTCTGCTCTGGCTATTGGGCTTGGACCTTAAGGAGTTTTTTCAAAAGTTCGAACTTTAAAATGGCCACAATTTCTTAGGATTTCAATGGAGAACTTCCCAAATGGACGACGACTCTGGGATTGCAAATGAGTCATGCGTGAATACATTCCCTCGTTTTTTTAATGCCTAATTATCTGTGTTTTTGTTTTATTATACATGTATGTTACTGTATGTTTGCCTTTTGATTTGTTTTTTTTGGGTTTGTTTTATTTTTTGAAATTTCGTTTGTTCGTTTGTTTGTAATGTTTGTTCGTTTGCTTGTATGTTTGTTTGTTTGTTTGTTTGTTTGTTTGTTTGTTTGTTCGCTCGCTCGTTTGGGTTGGTTGGTTGGTTGGTTGGTTGGTTGGTTGGTTGGTTGGTTGTGAGAGAATTCAACATACACTCCACCACCATGTGTACAACATGCTGTGTGACTATGGCTCCAACAGGGCCCTTGGGTCAACACACCAACACTCCGTGCACATGAGTAAAAGAGCAGCTGCTGAGTGAACAGTGTAACAACAGAGTTGGTAACACTTGCCATTTTATATGGTAGCGGAGCTCTGCTCAACACCAGGGCAACTCTAACAACAAGCAACGCAACAAGAGGAGGCTTGATCTTACAACAGTAGAGGACTTCCTAACAGCAGCTAAGCAGTGCAAGCAACACACACCAAGCAACATCAACAATGGATACAGGCAGCACGGAAGTAGAACAAGTGGCATCACAACACAAGATCAAGGTAAGGCCACCAACATACGATGGTAGCTACACAACATTCGAAGAATGGAAGTACAAATTCAAAGCTTACATGGGAGTACAACATGAGGTATACCCAAGGTTCCTAGAAAGGGCAGAACAAGCAGGAGCAACACAGCTCACACAGCAGCTCATCAGAGATGCAGCGTCAACACTGGAAGAAGCAGAAGAATGGGTACAACTAGACAACAATCTCAAGTACATACTAGTCATCATCACGGAAGCTGCAGCAGCAACAATCTGCAGACAATACCAACACGAATGTGGATTAGAGATCTACAGGCAAATCTGCAGCAGGTTTTCAACTCCATTAGGAACAAGAAGCATTGGCTACCTAACCAAGCTTCTCAAACCAACATTTGACAGCAACAGCTTTGAAGAATCATTTTGCAACTGGGAATACGAACTACAACGCTACGAACACGACAACAGCACTACATTACCAGACCAAGTCAAAATAGCAGTACTCATGAATGAAACAAAGGGAGCACTTCAACAACATCTTCACCTCAATGCCGGAGCAGCACCAACATACACAGCAATACGCACTACAATCATGGAATACTACAGAGCAACAACAGCACTAACAAGACTTCAACAACAACAGAACCCATCCTCCAGTGTATCCACCAACTACAATGGTGGAACAGCACCAATGGACATTGGAGCAATTGGCAAAGGTAAATACAAAGGAAAAGGCAAAGGCAAATACAAAGGAAAAGGGAAAGGAAAAGGCAACAACAATAAAGGAAGCTTCAAAGGTAAAGGAAAAGGATACAACAACAACTACTACAAAGGCAAGTCCAAGGGCAAGATTGGACAACCACAAGCAGCACCACAAAAGGGCATCTTTAAGGGTTCACCCAACAAGGGCAAAGGACATCATCCAACAGGCAAAGGAGCATGCTACAGATGTGGAGGCTATGGACACATAGCCAAGGATTGCAACGTGCCAGTTTACAACATTCAGCAGAACGACAACTCATACGAGCATTACACTGACCAAACACAGCAATGGTATGACCAGCCACAACATTACGACACACAATGGTGGAGCAATGACCAATCAAACAGCAATGCAATTCAATACCCACATCCACGACAACAGCAAGTCACACAGTTAGCACTACCAGCACCTACAGCAGATGGAACACCAACACTCCACATTGCCATGATCAACACAGAAACAGTGAATACTAGGCAATACAGGTACACCTGAACACTCTTTCCTTCACAACCACATCATGATCGACAGTGGAGCTGCAACACATGTATGCCCACCATGGTTTGCACCTAATACACCACTACATGTTCTACAACAAGATGATGGACCAAACCTCAGAGCGGCCAACAATGATCCAATCCATGTACACGGATACAAATGGGTCTACATGAGAAACAAGGATGATCAACAACTAGTCATCCCATTCTACGTTTGTGACGTTTCTCAAGCCATCATGTCAGTCACCAGACTGAACGAACAAGGATACAACATCCACTTCACTGACAGTACACCTGACATTACACATCCTACAGGTTTCAAAGCAACACTAGTTAAAACATCAGGACTTTACTACCTTCCAGTCAAGACAACATTACTTCCACCAAACACCAGACTTGACATCCGAGAGACAACAGAAGGATTCACAGCAACCATATCACCAGTGACACTCACACCACAAGGACCAGTGTGGGTCACACACAACAATGACATTTGGATGTACAACAACCAAGGTTTCCTAGTAAGGCTCCACAGGAGACAACGCAAAGCATTGTACATGCCAGATCAACACTGTCCAGTTCCAATGGAACAACTGGAGAACTACAGGAGAACAATAGCACGTAAGGCAGATGGCTCAACAGAGGACTTTGAGGAGCAACTACATGACCTACAACAAGGACAGACAAAGAGACCATTACCAGGACCAGCATGGACCGGAGAAACATGGTTCAAGGTCAAGAAAGACATCAAACCACCAAAACCACGACCACCATCAACAACAACACTTACTACATCACCAGGCATTTTGCCATCCACAACACCTACATCAACAGCACCAGCTACAAGACACACCATTAAGAAGCCACTCGACACAGCATCCACACAGAATAAGGATGCACAACAACCAACATATGTACCAGCATCTACAAGCTTACCAAAACCAAAGGATACACCAGACACAACAGGAGACTACTGGATCAAAGAAGGACACCTGTGGAAAAGAGTACATCAACAACCTCGAACTGACCTGTACATTCCACAACAGACACATGACGGTCCAGACGTCACCAAGCTCACAACAGAACGATCCACCTTCGTCACGCCAACAAACGGCAACAGGCAATACAGAACCGATGACGATTGGACAACCAAGACCAAAGCAACACTGAACATACCTTGGACAGGATCCACAAACTTCCAAGAAAACACAGCATACAAGGACGAATACTACACCATTGAAGAGGAAGAGCAACAGCAGGCTATACCAGCAAAAGGCATCAAGAGCCCAGAGCAGCCAACACCACAAGAGAGAGCCGAACACAACCTGACACACCTTCCCTTCAGGAGTTGGTGTCCACTGTGCGTACAAAGAAAAGGCAAAGCAGACGCACACAAGCAACAGAAACAAACCAGCGCAACACCAGTGTTACAGTTCGACTTTTGTTACTTCAAGACACTCGGTGAAATACGGACAACACCAATCCTCACCGGGATTGACGTAGAAACAGGCATGGCAATGGCAGTCGTCACTGACAACAAGTCAGGCGACTTCACATACCACGTACAAGCAATACAAGCCTTTCTACTCGAATGCGGACGAGTACAAGCAACACTCAACAGCACAGTACTACAGTCAGACCAAGAGGACCATCTCATCGCACTACTCAAAGCAACAGCAGCTAAAATGGGAGGCAACATCACCGTACGACAGTCACCAGCATACTCATCACAATCACAAGGAAGTGTCGAACGTTTCCATCGCACACTGATGGGACAAGTTCGAACACTCAAAGCACAAGTTGAGCACAACTACAACATCAGACTTACCAGTCAACATCCAATCATGCCATGGTTGGTACGACACAGTGTGTACTTGCTCAACAGGTACGCAGTACATGCAGACGGCAACACCAGTTTCTTCCGAAGATGGAACAAGAAACACCAATCACCACTCTGTGAGTTCGGTGAAACAGTGCAGTACCAACTACCAACACACAAAGACCTTCCAAAGCTTGAACCACGGTTCATGCCAGCAATTTGGCTTGGCAAAGACACAGCATCAGGAGAAACACTCCTCGGCATTGTCAACAAAGTCATCCGAGCAAGAACTAAGAACCATCCGGAGACAGCCACATCCGGAAAAATACAACAAGCAGTTGATGGACGTCATCAACAACAACGGACTAGCAAAGTTCGCAACAGGCGGACCAGCGCTCACACAACCACCTGTTTTCTACAAACCGCTGAGGCGTGAGCAAACAACCGCCGAGACACAGACACTTGAAGCACAACCAACAACAGAAACCACATCCACATTACCTACAACATCACAGCCAGCACTTCCGTTTGCACCAATGGCAACATCCCCGACCAGTTACCACACCAGACCAGCACTCCCGTCACCAACATCAGCAAGCAAACGATCCGTCAACGACGAGATCTCACAAGGCTCGGAAGCCAAACAACAACGAACAGCCACACAGACGGTCGGACCAGCGCGTCCTGACACAGCAGTAGAACCACCAAGCACAAAGCAACGAGTTGCACGGATTTCAGCAGTCACAATAGCAACAAAGAAAGGAACACACATTACAGCACAGTCCTGTGAGGACCCAACAGAAGCCATCACTGAACACATTCTCCTCGAACCAATCGTCAACAACACCGACGGATTGGACACACAGAAAACAATCGAGGGAATGAAGAAAGAGATTGAACAAATGAAGGCACAACAAGTGTACACTGAAGTGAGCTACAACACACTCACACCGGAACAACAGAAGAACATCATTCAATCTCGATGGGTTCTCAGAGACAAAGGCAACACAGTGCGAGCACGCATTGTAGCAAAAGGATACACAGAAACAATATCCGACATGGATGAAATCTACGCATCAACACCGATTTTCTGCGTACTCCGATTGCTTCTCACACTCAGCATCAACAACGGTTGGACCATCCAAACCGGAGACATCTCCGTGGCATTTCTACACGCACTTGCAGCAACATCGGATCTCTACATGTATCCACCAACAGAGTTCTACACACCAGATTCCGGAGTGATCTGGAAACTCAACAAAGCAATCTATGGACTGCGCAGCAGCCCAAAAGCGTGGCAAGCACATCTGGCCGAAACACTCCAGCAACTTGGCCTACACAGAAGCACAGCAGAGCCCAATGTCTACTTCACAACATCACGCGATTGCTACATCCTAGTGTATGTAGATGACCTGATGTTCCTGGGTGTAGACAGCACGATCAACAAGATCTTCGGCGCGATCCAACAACATCTCATGCTGAGATCAACAGGCACACTGACACCGGGCAACACCGTCGCTTTTCTGGGGCGAAACATCACCAACATGGGTGATCACTACGAAATTAGCCTGGCAGACAGCTACACAACAAAGCTTTTGGAAGAGACCAGTCTTTCAAATTGCAAGCCTGCGACAACACCAGGCACATCAGCACTGAAAACAGCAACAGCAGAACAAGAACAGAAGCTCAACCACGAAGAGCATTCGGCATTCCGACGAGCAGTTGGAAAACTACAATGGATGACATACACGCGTCCAGACATNAAATGAGATAGCTCAAGAAGTGCATCTGGAGTTCAATGGCTACATTCCCAACATCTTCAAGACCTACAGTTGGGCAACAGGTTTTGCTTGGACCTACCACGTGGTCCTCAACATCAATGATGTCTTGGCCAACATGGAGAATGACAACTACTATGGCCACTATGCATTCCAACAGTGTTTGGAATATGGAGGAACAACAATGTTGGACAAGTTGGATGCAACAACTATCCAACAAGTCATTCGCAATGTCAACAGGTTTGGCATCAGTCTGGAGCCCAACACGATGCAGACTGAGAAACACATCCGTGGGTCAGCAACACATCCTGACTCCATGGCGGAGAGGATTCCAACAAGGAGTACTTCAACAGCGCATAGCTCAATTGGCTGCCCAACACCATGAGCCAACAGGACCTTCAACTGCTACGCCAGCAGTTGGATCAACAGAAGGTCAACAAGGTTGAGAAGATGATTTACCACCAACACCCTGCACACCTGATGGTTAGATCAACATCAGCGGATAACAACTGATGTAAAACTACAAGCCTATGTTGTACAGTGATCAACAACTTGTAAAAGGTGATGAGTGGACAACAGAGTTGTCAACTCAAGAGGGGGTGAGAGAATTCAACATACACTCCACAACCATGTGTACAACATGCTGTGCGACTATGGCTCCAACAGGGCCCTTGGGTCAACACACCAACACTCCGTGCACATGAGTAAAAGAGCAGCTGCTGAGTGAACAGTGTAACAACAGAGTTGGTAACACTTGCCATTTTATAGGTTGCTTTGGCATTTTTGATGTTTTTTTTTGCATCGGGGGCATCCCCCACCCACTAACAATGAAATATACAAGAATCTGTTCATTTTTATGAAGGGCCCCCGAAAAAAACCTTCACAAACTCCACTGTTAGTGGGCCGGGGATACCGCCAATGCATTGCAGTTGTTGCAGTTGTTTGAGAGTCTCCCACGTGATCAATGTCGGTCGCTTTCCTTTGCTTCTTTAAGGACCTTCCCCGACTACGATTGCAACGAGCTGAATGATGACATTTTCGGAACATTTTGATCCAATTTCCGCCACAAAAAACGTGTTTTAGGATCTTGGGTGAAATGACATCTTCCTGTGCAAAGTGAGCCCCTACTAGTTATAGATGAAGTTATAACCTGTAACTCAAACCACTAGGCCTATAATCCTGACCAATGGCCTTATAAATGGGTAACTGGGGTTATAACCCCTATAAGTGGACGAACATGGGCCCCTAATTATAACTGGTAGTGGCCCACTTTCTATGGGTTTGTCATGATTTTCACCTGAAACCTGAACCCCGAAATGAAGAGGAAAATCATGTGAACCAAGGTTCCATCACTTGGTGTTCTTAAAATGTACCCCCTGGAAGTTTAACAGCTCGCCCCTGAAAATATACCATCCCAAAAGGAAAGGCTTGTCTTCCTTTACCATCATGGCTTTCAAGGGGCGAACATGTTAAACTTCGGGAGGGTATGTTTTTCTATCCTGAGGTTGGAATGATTTCGAAGTCTCTTTCCACTGGACAGATCTGAGGCAAAAGGCGCCATCAGAAAATCAGTTTCTGTGGTGAAAATGCATTTTTTCCTCCGGTTTTTTCTTAACAAATCGCCAGGGAAAATTCCCATTTTTCATGGTAGATAACATCAACATGGTGGATTTTCCATGGCTATGTTTAGTTTACTGGAGTGTATGTCTTGTTGTCTCAAGGGCATCATGTTTTTTTTGACACAAAAATACTCGTAGTTTTTGTTGGATGTAGATGCCACATCTACCAACGCTTTTCATGAAACCTGTTGGAGTTCGATTTTTGGTGCTTCTTGAGGGTTGGTGTGGTGACCCACAAATCCACCACGGGTGTCCCCGAGATTTCCCACGTGGGCGAGGTAGAAGAGAGTGAACCGCCTGTGTGGCGTGATCTTGTGGCGCATCATTTGGAGAAGATTGATTTTCCGAAGGCCAGGGATTTTCGGAGAAGAATCTCCAAAGTGCTGGAGGGTTTTGGTTTTTCTGCTGGCATGATGGTGAAGCTATAAATTGAATGCACAAGGAAATGGAAGATTTTTTTTGGAACCCCTTGAATTCGAGGTGTCCAAATGATACACGGATTGACAGCATCCTTGAAGCCTGGTGAGGCTTATGAAGTCTTAGTTGACCAGCGACTGCCAGAGTGACTTGCATCTTTCAAGCTTTCCATGAGATGATGGGAACTGAAAGGATTGGGGTGTGACTTGAGAGTTTAAATTGAAATGATGAAATGATGGTAAAACCCGTTCACAGTCCATTGATAGTGATCATCTTGGACCTGACTTGAAATCATTCATGTCTTTCTGCATCTTTTGTTGTGGTTTTTTGGTCTCCGGGACATCAAAGTTTGGTGGAAGCCTTGTGGAATGCGCCAAGGTGTTTCCTTGGTGTCCTCTTTTCAGCTGCCGTTCGCGATGACCTCAGGGGCAAACTTCATGTTGTGAAAATTCCTTGACTTCAACAAACAAAAACTAGGGAGCAGCACAAACTGGTTGACCTTTTTTTTAAAAAGGTACCAGGTGATTCAAAGTGACTTTTTTCGGATGGTTAAGTGACCCTTTTAAGGGTTCAAGTGACCTCCAACTAGGGGATGAAAAGGTCACTTTGAATCACCTGGTATCCGTTGTTTTTTTAGATGTTTTTTCTTGTACAAAGAACAAGTTGCCCCGCGAGGTTTTGGGCATTGCAATGAGGAGGTTTTCTCCTTAGATTTTTCTTGGGGGAGAAAACATTGGGATGAACTGCGTTTTTGTGAATCCCTGCAGGCTTTGCTATGTGAGAGTCTAGAGATGGAATTGCTTTCGGAGGTGGGGCTGGAGGGCCATGAATCTTCCGTAAAAATAGGGGGGTTTTTCATCGCCAAAAAAAACATGCAAAAATTTTGATGGCTGAAAAATGGTGCATGGTCTAAGGAGGATAACCAGCTCCCTGTGTTTTTTTGCATCCAGGGTGTCGATAAAATCGTCAAAATCACATCCTGGGTGCCTTAGGTGGGTTTCAGAATCAACGACGTTGTGGCTTCTCGATTCTGCTTATGGTACCCCCCACCCTATATGTATATATATATATATATACATATGCACATATATGTATGCATACATATAATGTTCCCATCACTGCCAACCATTCCTTTCATGATTCATCAAAAGGTTGCGAAAGGTGCAATAGGTTGATGGTTTACCCAAAAATAGATAATATAACCTTGCAGGTTGCCAAAAACCCTGTAACACTGGGTGAATAATCTATTCATTTTTTTGAAGGCAAACCTAAATCCCTTCAATATCCACTCTCAGAGTGTTTAGGCTGCGCCCACAAGTAAACCACAAAGTAGAAACACCAACAAACGGTTGGTTCAACAGCGCTCTGTTTGGCTTTTGGCAAGGTAATCCAGGAGACGTTTCGAAGCATGCGCTTGACGATTGAACTGCTGCTGGGCACCCGCTGGCCCGTACTAGCTGCACTGGACAGCATTAGGTGCCATTTGGGAATTGAGAAATGTGTCCTTCTACGTTTCGGTTACTATAAACTTTTTACTGTCAGAATAATTTCCTTCATCACTTGGGTTCATAATTTGAAGAAGACCCAGATGAAGCTTTTGTTTGTACCTTCAATAATCCTTGATGCTTCCATTTAGCTTTGGATTTCTCGAGTCGTTTTGCCGTGCTCGGAGGCTCCCTGCGATTGAGGAAGATGCAGAGTTGAGCTGCATGGATGTGAAGGTGAGCTTACTACCCAACCGCAACACAACTTGTGAATGACATTCCATTACCCTCCCGAAGTTGAACAGCGAGTTTTCCCTGAAAAGTTACCGGGCCTCAATAGCCTTGTCTTACAACCACCATTTTTCAGGGGCGAGCTAAACTTCGGGGGTGTGTATATTGATGAATTTCAGTCATGTACGCAATCACCATAGTCATTGTGCTATATAATACATAGATACAAGCTTGCAATGTAGCATTCTTCAAAGAAATCAAGCAGTAACCCAGTATGTAGCTTCTTACACTCAGAATTTCTTACCTATCACTATCACCATATTTATATTTGATGCTTAAAAAAATGAACAAACGAAGGATACGATACATTGCAGGATACGTACCCTCCAAGTTTTGGTCATTCGCTGCAACTTTGAGGATCCACTTTTGGATTGGCCGTTGCCTCAGATCGACCGGGGAAGAGGTGTGAAAAACTCACCAGCGCAAGAAATGGAAAAAAACATGGTATCTCTTTTGGTTAATGGAAGCTAGGAAGAAGAATATCTGTATCTTCGGAGTTCTATGATTGTATAACTATTTTATGTCAGGAATTGTAAGTTCTAAGAGAGAAATCTTTTGGATAGTGGATGAGAGTAGTACTTCTATAGCAAATTGGTGAGCCGGGAGCTATCACAATCGGTTAGTTGATTTTCAGATCTCCTTCACCGGTGTGGTAATATACTCTTTTGCTTGTGACTCACGTTGAACCCAACAAAATCATGACACAAGTTGGAGTTTCTTTGAAAGTTTGACATGTTATGCCACTTAGTCTCTGGGTAAGGTTGAAGGTTCTGGGCAGGGTCTTGGAAAGGTTCTGGGTCTGCAAGGTTCTTGGCCAGGACAGGTTGTTGGGCAGGCTTCTGGGTTTCCGGTTTCCTGCACAGTTCGTTGTTGGGGAGTATCACCTGAGCTTCTTGGATTTTTTTTGGGGACTTCCATTTTTCTGCAAGTCCAGCAACTTCAGTTTCGAGGCAACGTTTACGAGAAGCTCTAAGATCAGAGGCTGACTGGTACGCCTCCCCCATGGCTTGGGGGGTTTCACCTGGTGGTGGGTTGTTCCCCTTTGGCTGCCGACCGACAAAAAATGGCAGGTTTCATGGCGCCAAAGGCCTGGTGTATCAGAGAAGCTTCCAAGCGAAGTGGCTTTCAGGGATGGAGGACAAACGGGGAAATGGTGGGATTTTTTATGGGGGCCAGTTTTTAAGTCAAGATTTGACCTTGCAAAAAAGACCTGGGACCTGTGTGATTTGTTTGGGGCATGGTTGGTACAATTTTTCATGAAAAATGTCAAACCTCAATGAAGTAGCTTTCAGAGTTTATGCCTGTTTCATTGCCCATGATGTGATGTCATGCGCCATGGTGTCCTTGGAGGAGTGTCCTTATGGTTTCGCCATGGTGTCCTTGTGGAAACTCGTGGTGTGTGCGGAGACGTTGCTTGTCTTAAGGAAACCGAAGGGTGTGACAAGTCTGAAAAGATGATGTCAACCGAAAGTGCACGGGAATTAGTAGCTGAAAGACACTGGTAGCACATGCTTTGTTGTGATCTTGTGATCAGAAGAATGACGGGAATGCCAGGAAATTGAAGCATCTGTATCGATGTTGATGCAGTTTAGGGTTCTTTTGTTGGATCCTACGTGAAGACCAGATACAGGACAGAGAGGAAACATCTTTGACAATAAAATATCACTAAGATGCTGACTGCAAGCCAGTGATGGATTTTGTTTGTTTATTTCGGTTTGTTGCTTAAGGCAGGCGGAGTGTGTGAACCAGTATGCTGTCATCATTGACAACATGCTGAGGGCCTTTGCCTCAGAGGGCCTGCTAGCAAACGGAAATCACATCCAACAAAGTGGGCCCCTACCAGTTGTAAGTAGGGGGCCCATGTCCCTCCACTTATAGAGGTTATAACTCCATTTCCAACTGGTAGGGGCCCAGCTTGTAACAACCTGAAGATCACACCCAGTGGATCTTTCCCACATTTTCCACTTTGTAGGAATGATGTCAAATGTGAAAATTCCACATGACAGGATGGGATCCACCTAGATTGCTTTTGAGGTCCGCGAGTGGCAAGAAATTGCATGTAATTCCTGGAGAATGTCGGGGTGTTCCCAGTGTTGGTGTCAAAAAAGGTGAAACGGTGAAACTGTGAAACATTTACAAGTCAACAGTGATATCAGGTGCTACAAAAAACTTAGCTGCGCATGTCAACAGGCTTGTAGGGTTACACTCACTCATCCTGGGAAATGGTTGGGTGGGCTCCTATAAACCTGGCGACATGCGCAGCTAATAAAAATAACAACTTGGTTCAGATTCGTTTTTCCTTTTCAAATGGGCGATTTTCAACTGTTCGCAGTGTAACGACCGCAGGTTTGGATTCTTGCATCGTGTCCGTGGCACCTTGAAACGGCACGAGTTTCGTTTGGACTTTCGACCCAATGAATTGAACGGTTGGGGAAACCTGGGCGGTTTGGAGGAGGTTTTGTTTCAACATGATGTGTTAAAGATATCCATATGTATGTATACATATATATATATATATACATATGTGTATATCTTGAAGTTGGGTTTGGAGACCTATCTGTTCCAATTCCAAGGTGTTAGAAGATCTTAAGATGAAAGAGCTCTTAGCTCGAGATCTTGGCAATATGGATGTCTACAGTACCAGAATTCATCTCCCCAAAATTAATGGATACGATGGATATCTGGTTGGGCGCTTGCCAGTTCAGGTATGATGGGTTATTCAGCTTTGTGACCAGTGAAAGCAGGTGTTGTATGAGGGTGTTGGATCAGTGCGATTCTTGCATGATTTTCAAGTTTGCTAAGAATACACTAACTACTATCTAGTGATGTTTTGATTAGATAATAATGACTGGGAATGAATTTTATGATTGTCATTGTCAGTGTTTCAAAGCGGTTGCTTGCCTGGAGGTGTTTTTTCCGTGAATAAACCGCTGATGAACACGGATGTTTTGAACGGTTGGGGTGTCTCAGGAACAATCGGGGGACAACCGGCACTCTCTGTTTTTCAGGTTTCACAAGAGATGAGTAAACGCTCGAACAGTGGTATAGTGAATGACTTCGTGATCAGGACTCGGGGGTATCTCCAGTCCACAATGCCAATCAAACAGTGCATTTTTGTAGACTCCGGTAAACTAACATAGAAACGGCACATGGACCCTGTGAAGATGTATTTTCTATTTTTGGAACATTCCAGTGCTATGTCGAGTTTTACCACATCGAGTACTTTGTTCAGTCTTACATTCATTGGATCCTTTTTGATATTTCGACAAAGCATTGCAGGCCCTAAGATCGGCAGATTCACTGGGATAACCCTTCACATGAGGTGCCGAAATGTCTCAGACATCTCCTTCCTTTGAAGGCGTTCTCAGGTCTGTGCTCGCCTGACTCTTAGAGTTGGAATCCAAATCGCAGGTGGTCAAATTTTTGTCCACATATTTCTTTGGCGAAACTGTTGATTCATGGAAAAAAATCCAGCTAGCCAGTGGAGATGAACATTTCTTCCATCTTTGCCTTTGGTTTCTTAGATCTCAGCTGGTTAGGCTAGATTTCGGACCGAAGTCAACTAACAAACAAAATTGCTAAGGCAGGCAGCTCTCCTCGATAGAGGGGTGGGGGGGGTCATTGTTGTTTTGGGGGGGGGGGTTGTTTTTATTGTTCGTTGTTGCATGGGGGGGGAAGGTGGGTTTATAGTCGGGCGGTGGGGGGGGGGGGTGATTGTTGTATGGGGGGGGGGTTATTGTTGTTGTGGGCGAGGAATACGGGGGGGGGGGGATTATTGTTGTCTTTGGGGGGGGGGGTGTTGTTTTCTGATATCCATCCGTTGCGCCTGCTGGGACTCGTGCGTGTGCAGGGGTTAAAAAAAGGGAAAAGAGAAACATTTGCAGGGAAACTTCCGGAACACAATCTTCGATGAATATATTGGCAGATAAACTTCAGATCTTTTCGATAGAGGGCTCCCGCCCCTTTTAAAAAAAGAGGGGGAGGTGGCTTTTATTTAAAAAAGGGGTTGTTGTTGTTGTTGTTGTTGTTGTTGTTGTTGTTGTTGTTGTTGTTGTTGTTGTTGTTGTTGTTGTTGTTGTTCTTGTTGTTGTTCTTGTTCTTGTTGTTGTTGTTGGTGTTGTTGTTGTTGTTGTTGTTGTTGTTGTTGTTCGTTGTTGTTGTTGTTGTTGTTGTTGTTGTTGTTGTTGTTGTTGTTGTTGTTGTTGTTGTTGTTCTTGTTGTCGTTCGCCCGTCCTTGCGTCTGTGCAGTCTCGTCGTTGCCCGGTCCTTGCGCCGT